>CAJQZM010037312.1:16945-32143 GCA_907164665.1 Colias nastes | reverse complement strand
TATACTAAAATTCTCTCTTGTCAACGTTGATACCTCCTATACGATTACTTTTGTACATATCTGACGTTCACGGTCGCTATCAACTGCTATGTTCATATTACATATTACATATTTCAATATGTTTACGTATTTCGCAAGTTATTACCTACTGATATTTCTGTATATACATATACATATATTGTCATTAATTTATCTTCTAGGTTGTGATAAATCCTAACATGACTTCATTTCATAATATTCAGAATTGGTTTGAATAACTTTTATGTATTTTTTATAGTTACTATTTTATATTATAGTCTAATTGTATATGTGTGTGTGTGCCTGTAGAAAGCGAGGATGAGCAGCTTTTATTTAATTTTAGGCCAAAGGATAGTGTAAAATAATTTTAATGAAATTTTTATTCACGCGATAATTCTCATTCAATCGCTTTGAAATTTTGGAAACAACAGCCTAGGAAATAACAGCTGCGGGCAGAAAACGAAACATAGACGAAGTTGAGGATAGTACCTAGCTAAGCTAATATGTCCTAACTCAGAAACTAAGAGAACGTGCTCAATCGTATAGACAGAGATTAGTGTCACCGTCCAGCACAAAATCGATTCCAATTAAAAGGGCAAACAGTTATATTAGTTCCGCTTGATTTGCCACTAAAAGTGGGAAAATAATTTATGATACCTGCCAAATACATGCCGATATATTTCTTATGTACCTATCGACAGAACATTTCTTCCAAGTTAGCTGTAAGTCATTATCTGTCATTGTTCATAATTGATTGTTTAATGATGCGTGAAAACTTAATGATGTTACGTGTCGTTTCAGTCACGATAAAGGAATAAATTTACTCTTATAAAACCGTTAGTTCAATGACCTAAATAATACATACGCGAGCTAAGGTGTACAAGTTAGCGTCGCGAATGCAAGAAATATAAGCATTAAGCGAGTTATTTATGCAGTTTTTCTTGCGTGGCAAAAATAGCGGAAAGTTGATTTTAAACATTTCTCACGGTTCTCATAAATATCGAGTATTGCAACTAACGGAATCCAGTGGTCATTTTACATGGGTGTTATTACTAACAACTATGCATTAAATCGAATATGCTATGGTTATAATACCGGTGTCACTATAGTCACACTATATTATGACTATAGTGTTCACAAACAAAACAAATGAAGATTATCCATCCTTGAGTTTTACTAGCTATAATAGTAGAGCCATTTTAATAGGCAACATATTTTGACAGTTCAACAAAATTCAACAACGTAACCTAGTAACGACGACATAGAACAACGTGATATTTCGTTTTGTTAGAACTGCACATTTGCTTAACTTTTTTGAATTACGATTACATATTTATAATAATAATGACCGATACAAGTAATTTTAGGATTTGATTTTACTGATAAACTATTCTAAACATAATAAACAATTTCTGATTTAAAGAACTGACGTCGCTACAATTTTGTGTCAATAAACCTTTTTTCTTTTTAAATACCAGAGACGTTACTCTAAAAATCGAAATCTGACATCTAGAATCGAATGCATTGATTAATTGTGAATAAAAATTATCATAAATTATTGACATGTGTTTCAAGTTCGATTGACAAATGATTCAAGTCCGTATCGATTAATTCACTTTAATCGATGTTTTTAAGCAGGTTACCACCCTATGAAGATAAAATTGATAGACGTCAAATGTTGCCTATTAAATTGGCTCGACTATAATTGATCATCGGTTTTCAATTACTTACATATTTTTACAAAAATCTGAATCAATGTGGTTTAGCCGTAAAACCATAACATGCATAAAGTATGTAAAATTAACGCATTACCATTTGAAGGTATCATATAAGTACTTATGATTAACTTTGTGAGCGGATTATCAGTTTACCTATAATTATTATATAATTCTTACCTAAAAATATAATAACTCGACTTTATCAAAAATAAATATTGTAATCATAAAATTAGAATATCAAAATGGCAATATAGAGCATAGCAAAAGGTGACGAGCGAGTCAATATTGAAATTATCAAGATCAAAATGGGTGAGTAGGAACAATGGCGATCAATAGACATCAAGGGACGGGTATTGATCATGGGTATCCGTCCTTTTTGCATTATTTTCCCATTCCATTCAAATTTTGAAGTATCTTTGTAACAATCGATGAAAGCGAATAACGTAACGTAGGAATATATTGTGGTAAATTATTATTTTTATATATTTTGACGGTTAAAATTCTAAACGAAGGAAGTCTAGTTCAATAAACAAATGTTTGGCTTTGAGTTTCAATACAACGGAACAACGGAGATAACATACTGTACTTTAACTAGTACTTTAACTAGAATAAAAATGTAATAGAAGTTTATAAAATGAAGCTTAGTCCGAATTATCAACACTAATGATTCAACATTTTCACTAATGGTATTAGCATATTATGATACCATCGACACGTGTGCTCTCAGCCCTAAAGTAGAAACACCTACTTGTACGTTGAGTCACTGAACATCTGGTGTTATGCAAACCTTCCGATACATTACCATGTAAGTACGTATTCCTGACCATACGGGAAGTATTTGGTCTGCATTTGAAGACAGGCGACATGTTAGGTTTAATGTATGATGTACTTATGTGATTTTGTAGTTAGAAGGCCATAAGGATTTGGAAGAATTTTTTTTGTACGAATTTTGAATATCGTAATTCGTATGCTTTATTATTTAATTATAACTATTAGTATATTGAACAGCGAGCATATATTGAAGAATAAATATGAAGAAAATATATACCAAAACATAGTTATACATACCTAATTAAAATATAATATTACTTAATTAGGTATGTCATTGCATGCATACATTTAAATGCTTTAAAAATTATAAAACATAACGTTAATCATGATAACTGTTTTTGTAACACGATAACAAACTTTCATCCATCAACTGTCATTTAATAATACCATTTGTTATATTGCGCGATAAAATTTGTTCACTGAAGTTGCAAGTTGCAACAAAACATGGCGCTTTATGTTTCTTGTTGGAAATCATAATTTATACAAAACGCGACGAAATGTTTACTGCAATGCAATGCATTATGTGGGCCACGCACTAAAAAGATCACACTCGTGTTTACGTAATCTGTAACCAGTAACCCCATTAAAGCACGTTCCTATATTTAAACGTTTAACAAATCACACATTATATGGTCCAATTTGTATGTTCGTAGTATAGGTATGCGTTGACCGTCCGCGTAGCTCAAATAATATAGTTCTGTAAATGATGATCTTTATCATCATCATTCTGTAAATGATGTACATACGTGCGTTATACATACACCTATTATCGGTTAATCGGGCAAAACATAGCTCTATTAAATGTATAATAATAATAATTTATTCATTCTCGCTTTCGATTAATTAATTCAAAATCAACAAAAACAAAATAAATAATACATAATAAATATATTTACATTGAATTACCTGTATTGGAAAATCGCATCGTATGAATACGCAATCTGTATACGTACCTAACTACATGCGTAAAAGTTGCGCACGCGCCATGTAAGTTTCAGTATTTTCAATGAGAGAAAGCAGTCAATGATAAATATCTTTGACAGGGCAATTCCATTAGCCCATTTTCCTTTCCATATACACGCTAACGTATTCGCTAAGTAATCCGGTAGAATAATATTTTCCGTTGATCAGAGCAGACTGTCTGAATTGGCAAGAACCGTAAAATGTGGGGCGACGCAGCTGAGCTACCATTCACTAGATCGATACTTGATACGCACCGCGCTCTGAATGTCGCCGTGACGGGCTTCGAAGATTTATTAAGAGCAATCCTCTGAAACAAGACTAGAACCATTTCCTGACAGCGGATCTATTAAAAGCTCTTCCTGTGGCTTTGCAACATTGTATTTATATTCTGTTACGATTCTGGCATTTTTATCATTAAAAACTAAAAATGCAATCGATGCTTCATAAAAGTAATTTAATTGTTTTTTGTTAATTTGTGCAAAGAGATAAAAAAAGCTTAAGATACACCACTACACACAGACCACTTTATGGGTATTACCCCTAAGCGAATAGTTGGGCTACTAATCCTGCTTTTATCTACGTCTCTGGTAGTCTTACGAGGGGTCCAATAGAAAACAAAATAGAATGTAATCTTCAATTTCCACGTGTCCAACCACCAAGTACCGAAGGGAGGCTCCGATCAATAACAATAGGTGCCTTTCAACGAAATCTAAATTGTTTTACTTTGATAAACCTAAAATATTTTATTACATTAACGTGTTGTTTTTTGTATGACAGATACCATACAATATGAAATAGGTGTCATAAGTTTCTATTGTTTAGTTAATCTCATATTGTGTATGATACTTAATGAAATACTTGCTTAATTCGTTTTTATTTCTATGTGTTCACTACTTATTACAAGCAACACTTTCTTTGGTAATAATATGTAATCAAATAAACACAGTACAGTTCAAGCCAATAGAGCCAAATTACACGGCCAAATAGAGTTCTATAATATGATCTAATCGCATGTTCAGAGCGCGTTTTCTCCGAAAATAAGTGTGAACCAACAAAAAATATATTTCGGCATTCGAATCTTAATGCCCATGATTAGAAACAGAATTTTTATAAAGTCTACTAGAGAAATCTTGCTGCAATCAGCCGCAGTCACGCAACTGTCATAAATATCAAAATATGGCCTAACAATTTAATTTCGTTTAATTTTTATTTCAAAATTGTTACATAATCTAAAAAGATGAAGATGTTTACCACTAAAGAGCTCGAAAACTGAAAGTATTCCCTCGCGTGTAACATAATCACTAGATATTTTGATTAAATGATTGCGTGAATTTTTTGAATAGCAATAGCATGTAAACGAAAACGTAATAGAACACAAGTAAATGCTTTTCTCATTTTCACGGAACCTCGCAAAAAATATCAATATATTTTACCTCCAATTTCTTTAAGTAATTGAAATTGATAAAGTAGATTATACAGGCGTGTGCGACCTTGAAATGTCCTCGCTCGGCTGCACTTGTCGGTTCCGGTCTGTGTCCTCTAATATACATTTAATGTATTTGTGTTAATTTTTCTCATACAAAAAACCATTAATTAAAATAACACAAGGGGAATTGCTGTAGGGATAAGTGCATGATGAGATAATAAATAAGAAAGCTATGGGAATTGAACCAACATGCAATTCCACCGAACCAACATTCTCCAAACATTTATGCAATTGATCTTAAATTAAATCACGTTATTACGTCCAAAACGCTTCGTTCCCCTTGTAACTTCCATTAACTCTTGTATAATCTTTAAGAATAAAAGTAACATCTTTGTAAATATTGAATGCTGAATAATTATATTATCTCGTGTGGTTTTTGTTTGATATCCGAGTTCACATTACTGCAATCCAATACTCAAGCAGCCAGGTCCGCGAGGTCCAGGCAAGTCATGCATTAATGAAAGTAATCAGTCTAGCCTCGACCCCGATTGTTCGGAACCCGGTAAATGAATTGGCTTGAAAACTAATTATTATTTGACCCCAAGCTATTAACAAGATTATGGCCTAGACCTTAGATTCACTATTATGTAACTTATTTTTCTTGTGATCGTATTTCTTATATCTACTGAAGATTCCATAGATTTAGTAATATATTTCTGTGGAACAGAATATCTTTGTATAACTATAACAAAATATAAACATGTTTATAATACAACATTGTAATTTTTGCGATTAGATCAGAAGATTTATTTTCTGCCAGGACATCTTTATATGAGAACAAAAATAATAAGCAAATCCGTAAGATAAGAAAGTTGATTCCATACGAAGGTAAAAGATTTTCAGGATGAGGTAAGAAACGGACCCCTTGAGCCATAAATAATGAGATTTATACGTCAGCGGTATTCTTATGTTATATGCGAGGGCGGATATGGCTACTTAAAATTGTATTTCAAATTATTATTAAATTTCTTTTGTCTTATTTAAGTCTAATAACAGAGCAGACAGGGATAAGGAGAATAAATGTACAATGTATTTTTCTTTTTTATTAATCGGTAAAAGCAATACCGTGAATACATAAATATAAAGAGAAACTAGAAAGTAATATAATTTCCTTAAATGTAGTATAGTGTGTTGTGCAATTGCAAGATATTTTTAGATAAAATGGAAAGTTGTTAATTATTATTTTATTCGAAAAAAATAAATAATAAAATCAAAATATGTAGGCAGTATTTGTTAATGTGACTGTCACTATAAAAATCTAAGTCTTAATTGTCATTTATTTTATTTCGATACATAATTTGAATAAATTATTATACATAATATCATTAATATCAAACTAGTTCTCCTTCATTAGTCTTTTTGACACTCTGGGATGTGTAAATCACGAGTTGAGTAGGTATATTTTATATTTATCGCTACTTGGATTTAAAATACTAAAGTAGACTCTACCATTATTTGAAAACCAAATAGCGACATATATTACCTAGATAATACCACAGACTAATAATAATATACTACGTATATAATACTCATGATACATAATTTCCTCGTTTCTCAACACGTTTCATTGCTCTATAAAAACTTCACATTATTCATGCAATATTATAAAATTTGTATTATTTTTATCTTGAAAAATTTTCAAACAGCTAACTATTAGATAAATAATTAATCAATAAACTCGAGAATGAGTGTGTGGGAAGTTGAATATTACAAAAAACAATTCAGCTATTGTATATTATTAATTCTTTAATGTCAATTAGATACTTAAAAGAAACAGGATGCGCTAAATTATTCAATTCAAACGATAATATGAAAATAAATACATGTATATGAATGCCATGCAGGTAAGTATACGTACCTATGCGCATTAAAAGATTGTTCATTAAGTGTCACATTGGGATCTCAATATTGTTGTACTTAAGTGGCAAAGTTTTTGGTCCATAGTGGTGTTCCTCCCCTGACATTCTCATTTATATTTAAAATACTGCAAAGTCGTGTTCCTCATCATGGACGTGGGGTTTTATTATGAAGTTTACCCCGGTATGTTTATTATAGCGCTCTAGTTCATTACACGTACGAAGTGAGTGGAGGTACGTATTGTCGTCCCTCGAGAGCGCTAATGTGCGTCGCAGATAAGTAGACCCTACATTCATACATTACCTAGGAACTACTTACTACGCAATATGGAGTTAGAAACATGCACACGAAAGCATACTCTACCAGCCGGCAGCTAGTTAATATAGCTAGTTTCCGAGCCGTTGATATTCAAGCAATACTTACCTATCGCAAATGGATGAATAACTGGTAGAAGAAACTGTTATTTTGCCATAATCTAGTTTTTTTTTTTTATAATAAAATTATTAACGTATAACTGTATTCTTGAAAAATAAGAATACTACCAACGCGACGGTTCAAATGAAATGTACTGAAATCCTTAAGATAAATTTTATTATCATAATAACAGTAGGTAGGTAATATTAATATTGTCTCTTGTCAGATATTTTACTATCCATGTAGGTAGTAGAAGTGAGAGAAAGTGTAAATCTTTTGAGCAAAACAGTAAATCTATCTAGGTAGGTAGAATGACAGAGATTTCGTTACTGTAAGCACACTCGAATGTAGCCGATGGCTTGTTCCATTTTTTCTATCAAAGTAAAAATATTTATGTTAGCGTCCGCGTCGCAATAAAAATAGTGGTCGGCGCCGCAGCTCCTGTCGTGCAGCGTGCTCTCGATGGCATCATTCTGACTCACGGCCCGATCCACTGATGACATCTCATTCTGTTTGGATTTGTTTACAAACATACATTTTATTTCACAACTGCTACTCGCAAAACAAATAAAGCTCTAATTACTGTCATTATAAAAATAACTACGTTAAAAACAACCGACTTCAAAAACGGAAAAGTAAAAAATAAAAACTACTGGGCCTATCCGAATAAAATTTTTATGGGACCAATTCGACACCATTCCGCATCAAACAAAAAAAGAATCACGTAAATCGGTTCAGAAACCTCGGAGTAATCGGTGTAAATACATAAAAAAACATACCGGCCGAATTGATAACCTCCTCCTTTTTTTTGAAGTCGGTTAATAAAATATATTCATCGATAATTCGATATCTACAAATTACTGATCTGCTGACTATCAAATTCCATTAGGTAGGTACCTATAAGGTATGTATAGGTAGGTAGATACGTATTTATATAAAACCAAGAATTACTACAAACTGATACCATAATAGTATATCACACTAAAATCTTGACACCGTGTCGTATTTAGATAGGTACAGTATTATCTACATACATATTCGTATCTAATTCGTTTAATTTCCCATGGGACTAATGATTCTCTTAAAAGCTATTGCTATTCCTAAGCGTGTTAACAGCGATAGGATATTATGTCCATTTTATAGATTCTTAAGATATTTGATATTAATTATTAAAATCCTTATTATTGCAATAACGCAATCAGCAGTTTGCGAAGTATTTAGTTTAATAATAGTAGTTAACAGTTAGTTTAAATTTAAATTACCTACTTTCTGCGGAGCGTACAACCGCATAGTCAATAAACATGCATATAAACAAAAAAATGCACGCGAGAAGTGGAAGTTAAAAGCTATGCCCGTCCAACGACCTCATCGCGACGCCATTGTGCCTCAGACCGGTGCTCATGAAATATGAATGCTTCGCCTGAAAGAACTACAAGTCCCTAGCTTGTTCGCTATAGTTGCCCATAACCCCTAATATTGACACAAAAAGCCAAGGGCGATATGTGATTCGTGGCACTAAAACGAAACTCGTCTAAATTTTATTTCTTTCTCACACGCAGCCTATTATGCAAAACCCGTCTCCATTGTACGATATTCCCATAAAAAAACCAGTCAATTTACTCGCCGTATAATGGAGTTCGTGACTTTCAAACCTGCACCTTCTTAGTAATAAAAAAAAACTATAGTTATTACATTAAACTCCGCGAAATATCCGTGGGGTTGATAAACGGGAATACATCCATTTTAAATTAGACTACTAGACAAAATAAGCAGAAATTAAAATAATACAGTGCTTTAAACAGTAAATTTGTAACTGATTATTGTTGGCTTGTGTTAGATGTTTTATATTTGGAGGCATAAAGCCGACAAGTGTTCCAATCAGGTGTAGCTAATTAGGTACCAATTTCGTTAGATTTACAAATTCTCGTTAGAATAAATTTTCGTCTATATCATACAAAAAATATAACATAAACAGTGCGAAGTGCTTAATTAAAATAAGTAATAACATTAAACTAACTAAATACTAAAACTAAAATGAAATCTAATAGATGCATAGAGCAATTTAAAAGGCATTAAACAAAATAAAATACAATACAACTAATACCGAAGCAATGCATAAACAAAGAATCGACGATCCAACTAAATTGAATACTCACCCGTAAGAAGGTATCGGTGTTTCCGCAATTGCCGAAGATGAAGGAATTAAAGGTGTATCGGAGTAATCAGTTAGCACAGTGCATATTCCCAAGGTAAACAAAGATTACGTAAACGCAATCCCACGCACGCACGTCACCCGATCGATTTTCAAACTTTCGAATACGCCCACTTACATTTTATAAAAGAGCAACAGCCGACAAGGCCAAAATCCCTAGAACAGCTTCTTACACCGCATCCAAAGCACAAAGTTGTCCGTGCCCTTGAAGTCTTACAGGTTATATTATCGATAAAGCACAACACGCACACTGTCAGTTGGGCCAAACAATCACACGTCAACTTTGAAGCCGGGTTCGTAAAGTAATAAGGAGTCTACAGTCTTAATAGTTCATTAATGTGAGCGGTGTCGATTGCGAATTAGGTATAAATATTAGTGATGCGGTCGTAGCAGACCGCGAACGAAATGACAACACTCATTCCCTCGTAGTCAGACAGTGACTGAACGGCGAGGGCGCCGCCGACCGTATGGCGCGCGAGGACCCCGCGCCTCGCCGTGTTCCACAGTCCACACCGCCACCGCGACCGCCGGCACCGCCGCTGCCTGCCGCTGGCTGCGCGCGCCACTCTGCATTCGCCGCTCTAAACGAAAACAATCACAAGAAGCTTCCGCTGATGTTTATATAAATAAACATTATTTTCATCTCCATAAATTCATTAATACATAAGCTTTGTGATACTTATAAGTTATGTAATACTTCACAACTTGAAAAACCTGTTGCTGTAGTAACTAGTTGAACAGTTTTATTATGTTTTATAGAATCTCACAAGAATTGTATAAATATTTTTTTGTGGCTTTTAACTAGAGTGGAGGTTCACTAAAATGATTTTGGTCAGAAAATGATTTACAAAATGATTTCATTAGACTGATAAAACCAGCTAAAGGAATAATGGACAGATAAACCGTATTTGACACTATAGTTACCAATAGAGGAAGATTTTAGCCACTCGATAATGTCAAGAACATAGTGACAGGATTGAGACACATTGAGACCTTATCGGCACGTCAGGAAGGCGAGGGTGAAAAGTGTACACAACCTGCGATTGTCACTGCTTCATCCCCATTCACCAATAATGATTAATCATTGACTAAAGCTTTACCGATAAATCACCTTCCCCCCTCAACTATCCACTCTGTAAACGACACCTCAAATAGTTATTTAAAAACAATCAGTGTAAAGTGTTCATTCGTTACTTATTTGATTTTTCCGTAAACAAAGATCTCGAAATTGCAAGTTTGTCTTGATTGTTCGGTTTCGTGATTCTTCTCTACAATCTAATGAATAAATTGTAAAATTTTAGTTGAACTCATTTATATTTTCTAATTGTAAATTCTTGGTCAATTAAAATCTTGTCCGATTTCGATTACGAATATACGGTATAGAGTCTCTTAAATTAATCTAAATGTAGCAAAATAATAATGCACCGATATTTTAAATTTTAAGTAAAAGCGGTTAAAATAAATTATTTCAAAAGGTCTGGTTAACGAGCTCAGAAAGGGTCCTAATACAAATGGCCAGGTATATATGAGGGAGACAGGTAGAGATATTTATGTTTAAGATCTCGGGGTAGCCTACTAACCTCTCTTCCAAGAAAGTCGCGGCCACTTACCGCCTCTGCTATTAGCTTTATAAGAGGTGGAATTACACGCAATTTTCCGTAATAGACTTTTACATTTACTGGCGTTCGTATTTATTAATCAATACTTTTCTGCACCTATGTCATTTCTTTAATATTCGTTTGAATACAGGAATTAGAAAAACAAAGGGATATTAATAATAAATAAAATTTTGTATATGGGTATTACATTAAATTTTATCCGGCTACAGAAAAAAATATGAAGAATGAAAAAAGCAAAAACAGACAAGAAAATATTGAAAACTCTACCATTCCTGGAATAAAGCTATATTTACGATTATCTCAGAATAAAAAATGGTAGAAGCATATAGAAGGTCGAAAAGAAGCAGCAGCAGAAAAATAGCAAAGAATTTGTGAAAGTAAAATATTTATGTAGGTAATAACCATGCTACAATACAAACTCCAATTTCATTAAAACGTGTATTATAAATATAGGTATATTGAAGAATTCATGAAGCTGAACCTGAACCTAAACTAAGAGTCCGTAATATACTGTTTGACAATCATTCTTGCTTGATCTATCAGCTCGATCAAAATCAAATCGGCGATTACCTTCCTTAAAACACACATTTGAATTTTAATTACAGTTATACGATTATTACAAGCCAGATGACATCTGTAATCGAGAGGCGGTACGGAACCACGCAGTCACAGCTCATCTGGGGGCCATTTCCTGTGCAGACGGGGCTCAGACGTCTACACCGTTCAACACATGTATCACCACGGAAGTTGATAACCATAGTATGGTGATAATCAATTTGATTAGGCATTTTTCACATTACATTTATTACCGCAACTACCAATGTGTCCCGCATCTTGATTTTCTAGATGTACGAGAAATCGTAGTCGCCATCAAGATTTACGCTGTGTGTGTTGTACAGCATTTTTGTTTCTATAGTATAAAATTTATGGCGTCTATATTTGTAAATTTTGGTACTTATTTCATGTAACTAATAAAATATTATTTATTATTAATAAGTGGATATTAAATAAAATGTATTTCGCATAATACCAAGTTTGTAATTACAAAATCAGAGCCTTCTTCTTCCAACAGTCTCTCACAAAAATAAAGCAATTTGCATGTATCTACTGATGGTTGCAGAGAATGATGGAAGAGTCGCAACAGTTAAAATGTTAAATATATTTTGACGATGATAAATAAATGTGTAGTGTACACAGTGGCGGCGTTAGGGTAGGGCGCGGTAGGGCGACCGCCCAGGGCGCCGGATATAAAGGGGCGCCGCAGGCGCCCCTTTACTTCCTCTCGCTCATAGACCGAGGCCTAACTTACTCGTAAAGTCCCTAAATTTAGGGAAAGCATCGTTACGTTGGCAACACTAGAATGGAACGCAGTGTTCAAATCGGAGTACTGCACTGCATGCATTTAATTTTACCGGGAAAACCCAATTGAGAAAAACATCTATCACTTTTTAACACGCTTTTATTAGCTTCACATGTATGTAACCGACTCCTTTCGACTCGATTTTGACCCACTTTAAACGGACAGATTTCGTTCAAATTTTGTACAGTTATCAAGAGTATTCATGAGTTTATCATATTATCGACTAAACAAGTAATAATGCACAACTTGTTGCGCGCCTGATGCAGGGCGCCGTTCATATCACAACGACAGAAAATCATTGCGTGACGCATTATTTTAATTTTGCTATAACTCCAAAAATATTCATTTAATATGAAAGATGTAAAAGGAAAAAATAATCTTTATGAAATACTCAAGGTAATTACGTATTTAAAATGATAAGATTTAGTACCGTACAATTACTACTTTGTAATTGCCAATTTATTAAAGTATTAAAATTGATATAACTAGTATGTTCCCTTTAGAGATAGACATGTCCTATAACGGACTTTTCTGGAGACCTGTAACTGATACACAATTCCACCATTCATTATTTCGTTATATCTCAAAGGGCAAGATAGCATTTTCGTCGACAGCCCCCGTACGCTTAATTTTTTTTCCGACTTCTTCAAAATATATCCTTATATTTTGGGTAATTTGTACAAAATCCTGATACATGATATACTCAAGCTTTCCGTTTGAATCGTTATATCTAATAAAATTGAAATAAACTGAATTAAAATCCGTTGCGTTAGAATGTGTGTATTATAGAGACAGGTAGGCGGCGGGAAGCGCTTTTGTTTTATGGTTATGCAAATCTTAAAACTGAAAAGAATCTGCATTTTCATCATTACTTGATACCATGTAATCGACTGTTATTGATTACACACATATTAGCGCTACATTATAGGCTCGGGTGGAAAGCTAGTACAAATAATAACAAAATATTAAAGATATGAGTGCATGGACGTTATTCAACATAAATAACTAAAAAAATGCAAAATAAATATAGTTTAAAAAACACGCTTTCAAGATAGATACCACTAAAAAGTAAAAAAAAAAAAAATTTCTCTAGGAATTAAACAATTACCAATACATAGTATAATTGTGAAAAAAGCGTGGGGCGCTTTTCAAGAGCTGATAATACATGGCAAACATTTATTTCATACTAGCTTTCCACCCGCGGCATCGCCCGCGCAGTCAAAGAAAAACCCGCATAGTTCACGTTCCCGTGGGATTTCCGGGATAAAACCTATCCTATGTCCTTTCTCGGGTATCAAAATATCTCTATACCAAATTTCATGCAAATTGGTTCAGTAGTTAAGGCGTGATTGAGTAACAGACAGACAGACAGAGTTACTTTCGCATTTATAATATTAGTAGGTATGGATGGGTTTGAATTGCAGTTAGGGGGCGCCGTATAAATCTCGCCCAGGGCGCTGGTAGGGCTAAAACCGGCACTGTGTGTACATATCTGTATTACTAACAAGAAATATGGATAAACCTATTATGTAAGTGCGTTACAGTGAAACGAACAAAGTATTGTGATTGTAATAACTAATGAGCAATATTTTTAACGATAACGCACGTTATATGCAGAATAAACACGTTTACATCTTGCGTTACCTTAACACAAAATCTGATTACAATTTTACAAAACTTAGACAGATATTTGGAGAGCAGTGGTGGCTCAGAGAGCAGTGGTGGCTCAGTGGTGTGACCTCGGACTTCGAATCGATAAGTCCGGGGTTCGAGACCAGGCGAGCGCGCAGGAAATAAATTGATTTTTCAATTTATCTGCGCATGTTGTAACATCACCACTGCTCGAACGGTGAAGGAAAACATCGTGAGGAAACCGACATGTCGAAGAATCAAAAGTTCGACGACATGTGTCATCCACCAACCCGCACTTGGCCAGCGTGGTGGATTATGGCCTGTACCCTCATAGGAGGCCCGTGTCCCAGCAGTGGGAACGTATATGGGCTGATGATGATGATGATGATGATGAGACAGATATTTCATGATATTTAAGTAGTTAAAATTGGTAAATTATTATTAACGTGAAAAATTATTGCAATAACAGTACTGCAGTACCTGCTCTGACCATACATTGTTAGTTGCACATTTATGAACCTTGAGTAAGTCTTAAACGTAAATGATCCCATAAAAAGATACAATATAAAACAAAACAGGTACCTATAACGAATTACTAAATGCAAACATTAACGGCTGCTGCAGGTAAATTAAAATTCGTACAAGTTCATTCAACAAAAACAACTTGTTTCTGAACTGTTATTGCATTGTGCATACACTGCTTTCATTCATCTTAAGACTTAAACCTATTCAAATGCGAAGTTTAATACTCGCCGAGACGAATGCAGGCGCGCCGCTCCGGGAGACATAAAAACGTTCATTTGCATTGGTGCTCCCACCGCGTCCTTGTATTTATCCAGTTACCCCGATGTTACGGTACCGCATAATAAGAGAACACTTTGACGTCATACCGTAGCGTAGTAGCATTTCGGACAGGCCGCGTTTAAGCCTCATCGAGACCCCTAATTAGCTGCTAGCTCATCTTGTTACAATCTAATATCTAATATCTAATATCTAATATATATTATAAAGGCGAAAGTTTGTATGGATGTATGGATGTATGGATGTATGGATGTATGGATGTATGGATGTTTGTTACTCTTTCACGT
>CAJQZM010037312.1:0-16935 GCA_907164665.1 Colias nastes | reverse complement strand
TTCCTTTGCAAACGCGGGCGAAGCCGCGGGCGGAAATCTAGTCTAGTTTGCATATAATTATTCAAATTCAAATAGTCGGAATAGAAACGCAAACAGCTGAAATACTGACAACGTGCAATTTAGTGATAGGTCATAGTAACATGTCTGACCCGCTTTTCAATTTGTTGTGCTAATGCGTATAGAGATGACCTCGTTTACCTTGTCTATTTGCTACTCAACACGGTTAACAACACCAGGTATGCTCGGAACACGAATTCGTACAATAGATATGAAAGTATCAATAAAATATTATTTAAATATTGGTATCGTCACTGTTTAAATATCAGCACCTATACCATTTAGCCATTACAGCATCAAAACCGCGCCAGTCCCAGTTCCCACCAAATCGAGTTAGATGGAAAATATTATGCATGTGAGCAAACGACCCCCTGTCAGAGCCCCTGAAGTACTGTAGAAAGCACAGGAAAATAATAATGTTTTATGCATATTCATGTATTTACATATTTTTTGAGAGACAAACATAAAACTTTTTATTCAAAAATCAAAAATATATCGATGTAAGAGATACGAGATAATGCCATGATTTTTTTTATAAAGGTAATAGAATTGGAATACAACATAAGCTTACTTTGCGATATCATCTGATTCCCATGCAATAACATCTTACAAAACCGATTATTACAATAATTTATAGTTATGAGTGACTCCTCCTTTTCCCTGCGGGCGAAGCCATGGGTACTAGTATAGTACCTATTATATTATCCCTGTTATGGTTCACAGAAAGTATATCTATAAAATCATCAAGTAGTATATGCCAAATAAGCGAGTTAGGAATTTAGGATGTTGGTTTTATAATAAATACGGAACCTATAGATAGGATCTAAAAGAGCGAGGCTCAGAAAATTTAGTTAGTTTCAGTTTGCCGTGTGTAACAAGAACTGGTATAGCCCATGTGGATCGTTTGTTTCTTCCCTAAGCCCAATATGTGTAGTTAAGGCGACCAAAGCTCAGCGAACTGTAATAACAAGTAATCTTCATAGCCTCACTTACAGGATTGAAGCAAAGTTAGAGGATTCTGTTTATTAATTAATATGTATTATGGTGGCCAATTTACAAATGGTGATAGATAAGGTAATATAGGAAATCAGACAGTAAATAAATATGTATACTTAAATATTTTGAGACATTTAGGAAAAAATCACAATGAAATTGAATTAACGCCCATTTTAATAGATAACTCAAAAAATGTTTTCAAAAACACTGACTGAAGAATACACCTGAAATAAATACATATTATGTTAATAATAGTGTCATCAGATATTTTATATAGGTACTTATGCAATATTTTCCCATTTTGTAACTTGATATGAAATTTTTATTAGATTTCAACAGGTAGACGCTTGTTGCTAACGGCCAGGTAAGAAAATATACCTAGATTTATACTGAAAGTCATATTAGTATCTACATAGTTCAAGCGTAAGATCGCTATTGGCAATAGCGAAATGACGCTCTCTTTCCTGTAGTATGCTGCAAGCAAACTTCCTGAACTGCTTTTTTATCAAATTAAGACACATACTAATTTAACTAATAATATAAAAAATGTAGACTAGACTAGACGTTCTAGACTCTGTATTTCTATTTTATCAAGCTCTCTACAGAACCTATTTATTATAGGTATATTTAATATTTGTACGAAAAGTTCCTTCGTCCCACTCATTCATCGCATGAATACAAAAAAGTATAAGGAGCTGGCTCAATATACTTAATTTATAAAAGAAGACGTTGAATTTCAATTTCTTTAAGATAAACGCAAATGAATGCTGCGAATCACATGAGCTCGTTACTTTATGAATAAAACGTAATTGAGACTCCTCCGCCGACACTTCGTAATATGTATTACATTTCTCCTAGTGAACGCCACAAACGCACATAAATAAGTTTCTTTCGGTTCCTTTCATAACTTTCAATTTATTTTATAAGAATCTTGGAGGAAATAGTGTTTGCTATGGGTCCAATAATTCTGATTCCTCTTTAAAATTGTATGTTTTATTCAAAAGAAAGGCTCAATCGCTTTGAAAAAGTCGAACTTTAAGAACATTGTAATAAGCTTTTGTCGGGAGTGCAATGGTGGATTGATTTTCAATCGGGCAGTTTTCACATTTTTTTAATATTTAAACAATTTTTCTATTTGAACAATTGATGTTATGCGATTAATCATTTATTAGCAATCTCTTGTACAATCTATAAATTTTAATAAATTAAAATAAAATCTAGAAAGAGACAATCAGTAAACTATCTAAGAACCTTAGCAGGCTATAGGTACTCCAATATTCTCAAAAGAAATATTTCGAACACTGCGATGCAAAACATGAAAAGCATAATTGAGAGGTTCTATAAGTATCAGTAAGCCTATTATCAAGGCCCTCAGCAAGCCATTAAAGTTTCTAACTCATTTCTGCTATGTGCTATGGACATAATATTACTTGGTATAAATCTGACACGATACCCTTAATAACGTTGTGCATTACACTTAATATAACACACCATTAGAAACATCATTTGATACTACGCAAATACCATACCAAATACAAAAAAATCAAAGAATAATTATTATTAGTGCTTTTTGGTACATTTTTAACTGTTTTATAATTTTTCTCGTGGGTAGGTATATGTTGCTGTTTCAACATGTGTTGCTATAGTCAAGATAGTATACATTGCAACGTAAAATAGAGTCACAATATATTTTGGCGACGAAGCGTATTTCGGGTACGCCCCATAACTAAGGCCCGGCAGACGCATAGTGTCCGCAAAGAAAAATGTGGGATGGGGATCCAGAATAAAGCGGGTCGACGACCCCTCGGGCGCCGTCTGCACCCCTTCACAAATCTTGCACCACTTAACACCATCCATGATAACAGCATAATATATTTTCACCATATCACACAATGAAGATATCTCCCCGCAAGGAAACAGTAATAGCCGCAATAAACGGAACCGTATCATAAATTAATGGCATGGATAAATGTTGTTTTTCAACAAACAAGCTAGTTACAAGTTTATTTAAAGCGTCAAATATCGAAATATGTTATTATAGTTATTATAATAGAAGCGAACCATAAATCTGTCTCGAAGGCATTCTTGAAGCTAGCAAAGGCTATTATTCACACTGGCAGGCGCCCGAGGTGTATGACAAATGATGAAGAGTGCAACGGTCGCAAGAAGACGGCAAAGCCGAAATAGACGGATACATATTACCTTCGCTGAAAAATCTTATTTAGAAAAGTATCAACAAGGTAAGAAAGTTGTATAATCATTGCCTATACCATTTCAAGTAACTGAAGTTTCATAATAAGAATTTTTTGTTGATTTTAATTTGTTTGTTATTAACCCAAAAACTACTTTCAAATTTACCAAACGAAAAACACATATTCTTTATCAAGTAACAAAAGTCAACCCCGGTGAAGCCGGGACACGCCGTCAGTTTGAATAGGCCAACAATTCCACAGTTCCCCCATTCCACCGATAAGCCCAATGTAAATAATTATAAATTTAAAGTATTTATCTACAAAGCTTTTCAACTTGTCCATTATATCAAAATTGAAAGGTAAACTTTGTCGGCTGTCAAAGGGATCATTACATAAAAGTGTTAAAGAGATTATAGACGCTTTCCCACAAACAAGTCAGGAAAGTAAGTGACAGCTCTGCAATTAACAGCTCCTGGCTTAATCGTATCGGTAAAAACTTCTTACAGTATACACATTTTTTTTATGCATTGGTAATTTGGTAGTCTTAAATTTAGACTCCACAATTTAAAAGAATATTTTTTGTTTAAAAAGCTATTTTCAAACCAACCATGTACTTATTTAGTAGATACCTTAAATTTGAAATGCACATTCGAAGTAAATTTAAATAATTTATTTTCGTAGCAATATTATTGCATATAGTAATTATAAATGTATTTGTTTGTATTACACTCTACAAGTGCAACCGTGTAACTGATACTTTGATAAAACATATATTATTTTTAAGTAAAAATTCTGCACGGCTATATAGGCAATAGTAAACTTTCTAATGCTTAATTAATTTAATATATTACGCACACGTAGTTGTTTAATTATTATTGCATCTATTGGTCACGCACAATCCATTACCAATGCTACACATTTGGTTTCCTTTTCGTTAAGCGTTTAGTTTTTGTTAATCTTACAGCATTTCCTGTTATTACATAACGTAGTTTTCTTGGATATGTAAGCTAATGCTATAGATATGAAATGAATGATGATTTATAGATACCTAGCCGCCGATGAAAATGCTAAAATTATAGGTTCTATAAAAAAATTACAACAACAGCTAATTTAAAAGTGCTAAATAAATTAAACACGACGTCATGACAGCACCCAAATGGAAAATAATTTAGTCAAAAACTAAACAAACATTTCTATCCCCCTTTCTTGCTTCTGCTTTTGAAAACTGAAATCTATTTCGCAATGAAAACATACTTAAATCTACCGAGTCTATTGATTAATTCGTCAATTCGGGAATTAGGACGCCAGACAGGCACAGATACCTATACATATTCTATAATAGGTTTACATGCTTCGTTTGCATCAGAGGTAAAATAAATGACTGAATATTGTAACAAGACATTTATTTTTGAAGGAGCCGATGGTGCAGCAGCCATATTGTCTGCAAGAAATAGTCAGGATAATTGAAATTCTGCTACAGTAACTCGAATCGAATTCCGTAGACGATTATAATCCTGTCTCGCTTATATTTCCATCCCTTTGAGAAATCTATTAGATGTTAAATCTCGCGCGACTTCATTACGAACCGAAACGCCGCACGAGGCATGTGCGTTCGCATTTACATTCATTTATACGTTACATAAATGTGAACAAGACGGTTTTCCTTTATTAGGCTAATAAGCCGCTTAAATGGTTTCGTAAGAAACGAAGGTATCGTGCCTGTAGAAATCCATTCTCGTATAATATTTTCATTCCTATGGATTATATGAAAATATAAACAAGGCCATGCTCCTTCGAAGGCCAATTATTAAAATTTCGTAGTTATTGCCATATGTGGACAAATTCCTTCTATTTACACAAACACCCATCGAACTAGAAATCACAGACGCGGCGGCGAATCGCTCGCGCCACTATTTTGGCAGTACGGTCCCTCGCTTCATTGATATCGGAAATCGGCGGCGTTAAAATAAGATGGGTGTACCATAGAAGGCCACTATAACAAATAAATAGTTATTATTCGTTTATTTACTGGAAAAATGAAACTAACAAATATTTAAGTAATACTTTGTTTTATTACGTAACATATAAACCACTTCTTTTTATTGTAGATTTAATCGCTATTTATTAACTTTTAGTGTTAAATGACTGATTTATTATAATGGCCTTCTAAGGCGCCTTGTTTCTAGCAAGGCCATTTGGAAGAGTTCTATGAAACTTAAGTTCAATCAATATTGATCAAATCTGAAATTTAAAAAAGTGGTTTATATGTTACGTATCAAAACACAACTTTGCCACAATCTTATCTCCTTTGAATCCTTCAACAATTATTTAACGCAATCAAACTTCCAACAAACTTTTAATTACATTGTTGGAAATCAATTGACGCCTGACCTAAATCTGCATTTGAATAAGGAGGCACTGTGTTCCGAGCTGAACTGGGGAATCGCATCGCGATCTTAATATTCCCAATCTCGTTATTGGATTGCAAACAGAAATGCAGTCAATGGTTGGTTGACAAACTCGCCCATTCGCTATCTACCTGGATAACATCAGCTATTCAATTAGTTAATGTGACCGGGAGGCAAATAAAGTACACGGCGCCGTTACGAAACCGAGTAAAAGTGAAATGATATGACGTTAGATTAAAATTACGGATATATACCAATAATTTTAAATGAAAACTAAATTCATATATTGCATGTTAGCTATATAAATTCTATTTTAATTAATGTTTACTTTCTATATTATAGTTAGTATTATAAACATTGACGTTCAACTTACAAATTATATAGAGTAAGTACATCAATAAATTTACTAAGAATCCCTTAAGAGCGTATTAGAAGTATCTTATAATTATCTGTACATAAAAACATAAATCCTGCATTCTCATATTTTTATGCTTGATAGTTAGTTAGACGTCTAAGTAAGATTTAAGTTACAAACTAAAGCAATTAAGTTATTAACTATGAGTTTCAACTATTATTCTTACATAATGTTGAAACAACCACGTGTAAACTTAATAATAAAGGGTCTTAACAGAAGCAAATTGAATATGCTCTACCATGGCTCTACCTCCATAGGTTCGCTGCTTTCTACGGTTATAAAGCTTTAAATTAAACGAAATAGTACCGGGAAATAATTAACATAGTGAGGTCGCTTGTATATTTAGTAAAACACGCAAATTTGTCTATAAGAACCTGAAACTATTATTATCACCTTTCTTTTTGGGGTTTCTTTTCTTTTCAAGAAAATACTGCAATCACATAACTGATATGATGATATGAAGAACAACACGTGGTAGGTAAGTATAAATAGTTTTGTACGTTGAATTGTAAATTCTTCAAAACTGAAATAGTAAGTTTTCTTTCCCTCTTTTTTGTCCTTCAATCAATAAAAACTTTACGTAAGGGATTTGACACAATCTAAGATAGCCAATAATGCATTCTAAGCTCAATTTATCTTATCCGGCTCATAAAACTTTCCGAGACAAGATACGAGGGATCAACTTTGTCCAAGTATTTCTAAGATGCCTTTGGTTGTGACTGAGATTCATTTTTATCATTGTATCAAAACAACAATAATTTCCAATCCTTTAATGTTGTTAAAAAAATCTATAACAATTATATAGCTAGTTAAATTATGTTTGGTTGGATAAATGGATTATGCTCCCTCTTTTCCAATTTATCCTCCTTTCTATTTTCTAATGTCTTAAGTTGGAAAGATAATTAAAACAATTATAACCGATTGTAATAACATAGCTCGAAGCTATTATGTTAAACAACCGAGGTAGCAATCGTAATAAGATTTTCGATTTTGTAGGATTTATATTCAGACCACCCTTTTAAGAACAGGCAATCCACATCCTGAGAAAAAACGTTATGGCTGGGAGAAATATATAATAGCAAAAAAGACCATTCAGGGATTGGAGTTGAAAATGTGTCTAAATATTACGAACGTTTCCAACGCGCCATCTCAAGTATGCGTTCTAAGCAAAATAAAATGCGCGAAATACTTGGCATTTCATTTTAAACCAGCTCGTTAACCTTATTACGGAGTGTGAGTCTTCCTTTTCACCGAATGTAAATAAGTATACCGAACTAACAACATCGCGTCACCAACTGTAATAAACTGTGTTCATTTCAGTTAGCTTACATAATCCGAAACGTTTTGTGTAAAGCCTGGTATTAAAGGCTTCATTATATCCAATATTATTCGTCCTTTATTTATGTCATTGATATACCTATTAAATAATTTGAACTTATAATAATTTCACAAACAATAAATATCTAAATAAGTCTCTACACAAATAATCTTAAGTTAAAAAATTTAAATATAAATACATATTCATTTTAAAACTTATAATAATATAATAATAATGGGAAAGTTTTTGGGAACACCTGCGAATTGCACCCCTTCATTAAATTTTCTAAGGCTTTATAATTATGCTAATGTCTTGAGACAATTCAGGCAACTCCTTTCGCCATGTAAAGAGAAAAACAAACATCAAATATTGTTCTTACCATCTTATTTTATTCATCAGAATATTATGAAGATAGAATTACTTATTTTATCTAAGTTTCATTTATTTTTAATTTTGTGGTAGGTAATGAAGGAATTGCATGTTAGATGATTAATCGCCTTAAATTAAACGTCTACGTGAAAAGCAAACGTCTTCAAGGATAGCAATTATTTTCCTTGCGAGCAATTATGAAAATAAACTGATATATGTATACATTGTATGAGCAAACGGTACGGAGAATATTTAGAATCATCATTAATTATTATCCTAAACTAATCAAGGACGAAACTGATAACAAATACATAATAGTATCACAGATAATACAATCCTATAGATAATATTATCCAAATGCCAAAAGCAATCGGTCATCGTTATGACCGTTCGTCGTAGTTATAGACTGGGGTAGAAGCCTTTAAAAATAATAAAAAGATAAAAAAAATCGCAGTCGGATGAAGCCCATTAGAAAAGGAGGGGAATATGATGAAAATAAAAGGAAAAATAAATTACGGTCAATCCGAGTTCGGGAAGTGGGAGGGGGAGCTTTTAAGAGAAAAAAATGGTTTCTCTCGATTTCCGACAAAACTACAAGTTCTACGGAAAAAAGTTCAATGGCAAAGTTGTAGGTAATTAAAAGTTCTACAACTTTTGTATTAACAATTTTTTCACATAACCTCAAAATTTAGGTGAAAAATTCAAAAAAACAAGTTTTTGGTCTTTTATTTTTATCTACTTCAAAATTTTTTTTTTCTACGAAATTTGGTGGAAACTTACTTTATTATGTCCCAAATACACTGTAATTTATTTGATTGAAAATATTTATTTTTTCGCCTTATTTTGAATTAATACCAAAAAAACAACCAAATTTTCAATCGAAAAGTCACCCGTCAAAATATCAGCTTTTTTCAAAAACTTGGGGAGCCTTTTGTTCATTGAAATCTCTACTTTCATATGGTGTAAAAAAAAATAAACATTAACATAGTAAATGTTCTCAGGAAACGCATACAAACAGTGTGATAATGAGCTTTTACTAAATCAGGCACACTTATCGAACGACCTGAAATGTTTTTATCGACATCATTTTGCTTTTGAATATGCTGTAAAATATTAGTTGTATCGTAACTTACAACAGATGATTTTTTTTTCTTTTGAAATATTACCGAAAAGCCGATACAAGAGAAAATATAGAGTTCGAGAAGTGTGCCTGATTTAGTAAAAGCTCATTATCACACTGTTTGTATGCGTTTCCTGAGAACATTTACTATGGTAATGTTTATTTTTTTTACACCATATGAAAGTAGAGATTTCAATTAACAAAAGGCTCCCCAAGTTTTTGAAAAAAGCTGATATTTTGACGGGTGACATTTCGATTGAAAATTAGGTTGTTTTTTTGGTATTAATTCAAAATAAGGCGAAAAAATAAATATTTTCAATCAAATAAATTACAGTGTATTTGGGACATAATAAAGTAAGTTTCCACCAAATTTCGTAGAAAAAAAATAAATTTTGAAGTAGATAAAAATAAAAGACCAAAAACTTGGTTTTTTGAATTTTTCACCTAAATTTTGAGGTTATGTGAAAAAATTGTAAATACAAAAGTTGTAGAACTTTTTATTACCTACAACTTTGCCATTGAACTTTTTTCCTTAGGACTTGTAGTTTTGTCGGAAATCGAGAGAAACCATTTTTTTCTCTTAAAAGCTCCCCCCTCCCACTTCCCGAACTCGGATTGACCGTAATTTATTTTTCCTTTTATTTTCATCATATTCCCCTCCTTTTCTAATGGGTTTCATCCGACTGCGATTTTATTTTGTTTCAAAAATTATCTACTCTAGTCTATTAGGGACAAACTTATCCCTGGAACCTAGAATTAGTTACAATAGTTGGTACAACTAACCATCACAATATGAATAGATATAATTTGTAGCTTAAAATTATGTTTAGGTCTAATTAATATTAAGATTAATATAAAATTATCAATTTAAATAAGACTTGTCAATGTACTTCTGTTTGTATAATTTTGGGCTATCGATGTTTGCTTTTAGGCTTTTTAATTTGAATTACAGTTTGGCTATGATATTATGTTTCAATTTTCAACATTATCGAGAAATATTGATGGAGCTTCAAAACAAACTTCTATCTATAACCGAAATGAAACAAAATAAATTATGAAATGAAAAAGTATGATGGATGTAGGTATGTACTTTAATTTAATTTAATTGAAAATCACGATACAAATAAATGTCGAGGGGTGACACAGGCTGTCTCGGCAAGCGTGATAAACAATCGTGAAACATTTCTCTAGTCGCCCGACTTCACTAATTAATTTCTTTCGATATGTTTATATATATATTTAATTTATCGGCGTGCATGTACAAATGTTTCTGTAATTATTTAGTTAAATTATCGTATTTTACTTTCCTACAAAAATATCTAAAATGTTTCATGTAAAGTTTGTGAATATTTATAGAACAACAACCACCTACCCATTTCAGTAATAAAATCAAGTTAAGTATACAAAGACAATATATTTTTATGTAACAGGGTATTTCTTAATAAATACAATGAAATCAACATACATATACAATATCTATTCTGTAAACACTATCATGTTTTTTAAGATATATCTAGATATAATAAATGGTAAAAAAATTATTTTAAACTTCAGGAATTGCAAGCTGCGAATCAGCGAACCATGTTAGTTGAAGCTTTAAATGTTTTAAAGTACATATGAAAAGATCTTTCTACGGTGTAACACGCGTCGACGCAATAAATGCCTTGAATTTCATAACAGAAATTGCTCCATTGGGAAAGCATTTAAAATCAATAGCGCGTAACAACCTTAAAAAAACTAACTAGGTCATAACTAGGCCTATCCAATTTATATACATAGTATTGAAATTTTAAATATTTTTATTTTGCTCTCGTACGTTACCACATTGACGGTCCGATCTAGTCATTTTTTTTTTTGTAATCTCTAGAAGGAAATTCTATAGGGGTATGTATACATAATTATTCAACATTCGTTCATCGAGTACAATTCCATATATGTAACAAAGGACCCCAAATTCACAACAATGCTAGAGGAGTGTAAAGCGGCTTATCTTATTGAAGCAGTCTTCAGTAGGTTGTTCTGAAGAGAAATGCGGCGTCGAAACGTACGTGCTACGGAGTATTATGTCTACAACGCAACGTTTAGTCGTTACATTACATTAATATAATATATATTATATACATTCAATTTAACGATTTCCTGTGACATAATACTCCGTACCACGTACGTTTCGACGTTAAATATATTTTCATTTTACGTTTCACTCGCGTGTTGCCTGAATGAAAAGAAAGCATAATAAAATGTACTCAGTAATGTTATATGTACAAAATTTCATGAAGATTTGATCAGCTCAATATGCGAGAAACCATAGAGTCAAAGACCAAATCCATTCAATCGTTGTTTCTGACTACAGCGTTTGTAAAAAATAATCTCCGGTTACGATATATGGAATTAATTATCTATTTGCTTTCGTTGCAATGTTTGTCATTTTTAAATACCCTAGTATGTAACGTCTTGATGTCTAAGTTACAAGAGATAAAAATTAATTACTTTATCTTAAAAATTTTGTCATTTAATACCATATATTCATACATTCCCTTATATTCCATGAAAAATAGTTTAGAGACTGTTCGCCCTTAGTGACAGCAAAATTGATTTTCCGTTTTTCATACGGACTACGGCGTTCATAGTCACTTGATTTTTAAAATGTTCATCAAATTATCTGATTGCTGGTCTCCTGTTTGCGTAATAAATTGGACTGACTAACGAGATCCCTTTAAAACAATGAGTTTTTTTAATCTGTTTCTATCTTCTCAACCTTTATGTTCCTATTTTAATAGAGTTATGTCATAGAGTCTAACTTTTCCACTACTAAATCTATTAGATGGAAGATAGTTACGGAAAATGAACAAAATTACATAAATTTAGTGTTAGAATAGCAATAAGTATAGGAAAAACAATGAAATGGTCATATGTGTATATTGTAATTTGTAAGTAACTAGTTGTAAACCACAATATTTTTTACGTTATTTTCTAATTTTAAGAAGCGCTCTTTATATTAGGTATCTATTTTATTATACGCGGTGGCTATAATATTATCTCCAGCCAATATTTACCTAAGTAAAGTACATACCACCAGACGGATAGATAGGTACAAAGAATTTGTAAGGTTTCTTAATGTTCTACTTGTCAGTTGTCTATTGTTTTAATATAGTTTTCAAATTATTTCTTAGAAACTTACCTTAATAAACAAATAATATTGTTTTAACTTCTTCTTTCTACCAATAGGTACTAGGCGCTTTTTATTAAAACTACCTTTTGTAATCAACACTAGGTAACACTAAAATAATACCTACACAGAGAATCATTTCATAAGCAGATCACTCATAGATAAACGCTGTGTCAGCAGTTTGTGCGTATTAGTAGAGAAATTAAACTTTAAAAAAACTCACGAGCAACTCTTACTTAAGTTAAATCTCGATAGGTATTTAATTTATTAATAGATTATGCAACGAAAATGCATTCAGGAGTTATCAATTAAGAGCGCTTATTCAATTTAACGCAAGTCAAAATCTCCGCGATCTATTACGATAGATCGCGGCTTGCGCTATCCTTTTACTATGAACAGCATAGGTCCACAGGAGAGCGCCGAGCAACATGTCCTCTCTCTGGAAAGGCTCGCTGCCGACCAAAGAGTAAAGTAATATAGCTGCCGACTGATTTGAATCGGGTCGCGCGCAGTGTTTTATAATACTTTAAAAAAAATTGTAGAAAAATAATAGAGGTACCTTAGTTGATTTTTTAAATTTTATCTTATAAGTAAGACATTCTTTTATTGCAATATGTTTAAATTATATTCAATTAAGTCAAATATCTTGGTGAAAATAATCATTTTGTCGACTATAATTTCTAAAAAAATTCACATTGTTCGGATTTTAATTTCGTAAGTTAGGAGTCCAAAATAAAAAAATCTTTTAACTAACTATTTTAATAAGGATTTTTGCAGTTAGTTAAAAAAAATTGTGTGTTAGATCTGTCAGCAATTTCAGATATTTTTAGCTTCGAAATTGACACTAAAAGTGAAATCAAGTAATCATCGGCTCAGTTATCTTGATGGTATTCACAAATACTGTATTAATTGAAAAAAACTCTTTACTAACTACATAGACAATAAAATTTCCTAAAATTATTAGTAATTCATATGTTTGTAAGATAAGTCGTTGATGGACAATCTGGTTTGAAAAATCACATATTTGAGCCAAACAGCGCACGGACCGCGTACACGGCCTTAACAGTTCAATTTCGAAATAATTCGTGCAATTTAATTTTCAAACACAGTTTCCATTAAAATGTGAATACTTACGAATGCACGATGAGTACATTCCTACGTTCTGTTTGACCTTAATTGAATCTCGACGGCACAGTTCGTTAGTGGACATGTATTGAAAAATATGAATAGAATTCATTCAACTATGTTACCCGGGGAATAGGGCGCCTTAACGAAAGCTCACACAACTAATATCAATCATGATTAATGAAGTTTACAATAACTTCGCTCTTTATATAGCCATTGAAGAGTGTTAATTAAAAAAATAAGCTAGTAAATTCTTTTACGATTAGAAAGCACATACACAGATATTTACTGAGTCACATAGGCCATATACTTAATAATTTACATTTAAAACCTAAACGGAACAGGGATTATCGGCTAGTCTTTATTATTGTATCCGTACGAATAATCTCAAAATGTTACCGCTATTGTATTATAGACCATGGTAAAGTTATCTTTTATTGCAACAAGTTTAGCTTCTATCACTTGTATGAATGAAAAAGTAGCAAAGTTCTTTTATGCGATATGGATTTGGCAACACTCCAACCGCAATAATTTAAATTTACGATGCACTCGAAAGAATTGTTCATATGCTATAGCTATTATCTAACGTATTATTTTTATCTAGGTACATAATTTGATATAAACATATTATTCATATAAATTACTACTCCATTTTTATTCTTAAAAAATGCCTTGATTTTTTTAAATAATTAACGTGGATGTATAAATGTCTTCTACATTTATTTGCCAACCCGAAACAGAAATAGTACAATATCCTTTAAATTTTAAATTAGCATTAATGGAAATATAATTGGGTTGAAAGGTAAAAAATACATAGACGCGTTTGCAAAAAAGGACATTTATTTTTGTTCTGTGTTAGCCGTTAGGTGTAGAGTTGCCAGGTGGGTGGAATCCGACGGATTGTTTCGTTAAAATATTAAATTATTTACGAACGGTGGAGTTTGTGTAAAAATAATCATTGTTAAACATAAGGGAATAAATTTAGTTCATCTTTAATATTACAGGAGTATGGGTATTTTGGCGTATAGGGCATAGGCCAGGGCCGGATTTAGGGGAGGGCAAACGGGGCGAAGGCCCGGGGCCTCCACAAGCAGGGGGCCCCCACAATAGAGACTTCGGAAAAAAAAATCTTTCAAATTCCAACTAGTAAAACTAGTAAACATCTTTTCCTTTGATATTTTTTTTCACTTTTACCTTTACCTACAGCCTACAGTACATGATTATTTGATTATATTAATCTTAAATATTAACAGAAATCATTGATCTATATTTGTTCAATCTAATCAGGCAATCAGTGAAATATCAAAATCTCAAATGGCCCTGATAAGCACTTCCAATTAACTACCCATCTTAAGGGAGTACCCCAATGGCTCAATGGCTCAGTGGGGTGGTATTTGCCCGCAACCTCGGAGGTTGGGTATTCGATTCCGTGAAAATTTGCACGCTGCAGCAGAGGCATTGGTGAAAGTGTATACGGATGATTTAGAGCCTAGTCTTGGTAATGAGTTGGTTCAATTTGTGTCTTTGATTGATTCATACAAAAAGGACTATTGAAAAGATCAATCGCCGGAACTATTTTACTACAAAATTCTCGAAGATCGAAAGGAGAATGGCGAAACTGGGCCTAACTGTTACAGAAATCATAATATATTTAAAATTCATTATGTTAATAATTTTAATAATTATTTGTAAAATATTGACTTCTGATACTATGGGAAAACAAATCTTTGAAAAAAAAAATAATTCGTTCACTACCGGTCTTATCAAGCAGAGATGTCAGTGTTGTCAGAAGTAAAATAGTCAAATATATAGATTAATACCACATACGAATGAATGTTTATTAATTTTCATTTTTAGTTTTATTAAATTCAAATGCTATAAAAATCAGAAGCAAAACTTAACTTTTTATAACACACATCTTAATTTATTTAGGTCATTCTATAAAATAAAAACATATTTTACTTAATCAATAATAACCATAACCTTTTTATTTAGGTAGCTGGCCATTAATAAATGTCAAATTGCTTTATAAATATAAATTTATAAAGCATTTGAATGCCATAAAACCAAAAATATCAATTTCAACAAATGTCAAATTATTAATCATAATTGTGTCAGTGATGACTGATGAGTGATTTGTTATGTTTGTTGTTTGACTTTTGAGTGAAGTTTTAGTAACGTTATATTCAAAATTGCCTCAATCGTCTATTTTTACTCTAAAGATATTATTTGAATTGATTAGTCTTATTATGAAAGCGAATCCTGATTCATCCATTTATAAAGATATAAGAAATGTACCTACCTAGTGATTGTTGATGTTTTGGTAAGTTAAAATGTGTGTTGAATAATATGTGTTGGATCCAATATTTGTATTACCTGACTGTTCTACTGTTACACTATTATTAACTAGACAATGTAGATAGAAAATAAACTTACCTGGACCTAGAAAAAGGCAATGCAATTCATTTAATTCAAGCAAACTAACTTTTATTTTTGTTACTTTACACCCCAATATCTCTGCTATCCCATTGAACAGATCTATAATTATTATATTCATAGAATCTGTATATTTTTATCTATTTAATCCCCTATAAATCATCAGTGTAACGATCAGGCCCAGAGTCCTATGGGAGTTTGCCATTCTCCAAACAGAGCTACATTCCCAAACCTCGAAATTGCATTGAGAATGTATTTGGTCTTGATGGTATCAAATTGCACTGGAGAGCGCTCATTTTCAAAAATGAAAATTATAAAAAATAGGCTTCGAACCACGATGGGACAAAACCTTTCAAAGCTTTCTCTCCTGAGCATTGAAAGCGATTTACTCCGAGAACTGGATTTCAGCGAAATCATCAACGATTTTTCGGCAAAAAAAGCTCGAAAGGTTCCGTTCGTTATCACTAAAATTTAGTTCAGATAATTCATGTTTCCGATTATATTTATATGCGTTTGTTAAATACTAAGAGAATCTAGTTACTTGGTTTCACAATAAATTATTTATTGAAAAACTCGACTGAGAAAAATTGTTCATTTTATTTGGAAAATAATTTGGGGCGAGGGGGCCTCCACTCCTTTGTTGCCCCGAGGCCTCTGGACCTCTAAATCCGGCCCTGGCATAGGCAGTTAAGTATGTAGCCTATACGTAAATAGATACAATATCTATTCTGTCTACTCCGTCTTTTCACAGGCAAATGTGGCTACCCTAGTGTAGTGACAGGTTCAGTTGACCTTTCTGATGACATGCAAGGGACGAAATCACCCGTTTGGACCCTTATAAGAGCTATTTATGCTTCAACGCTTTGCAGATTATGCCCAAAGGCCTTTGAATCCCTTACTCATTAAAAATACTATTAATGTTTTGCAAAAACGACGAATAAACAAAACCAACTAAATATGTAAACTAAAGTTAAAATATTTTACCATGGAGTATGGACCCATATTGAACAAATTGTAATGTCGCTAACTACATAGTACATGTCTATAAAGAGAACGTACCTATATCAAATTCAAACGGTAGCCCACATTTTAAAAATATTCATATACAGTCGTACATCTTCAATGGTTCCAAGCTACATCAATATGTTGTACTAACACGATCACTCTTGAAACCGGCTTCAATCGATTCACTGAGCAAGAATAGGGCTACGATTGATGGCATGTCAGCAAAGACGCAATATCGATATCCTTATATTTATTTTGCATTCACTTTCACGAAAGTAGTTTTCTCCAAGCATAAAATAAACGTAGTGGCTTGAAAATAATCATA
>CAJQZM010037310.1:75945-104542 GCA_907164665.1 Colias nastes | reverse complement strand
ATATGTTACCTATTAGTCAATAACCTTATTGACTAATTTTACTGGTCAATAAGGTTTTTGACTGGTTAAGGGTTTTGACTGTAACATATACACTACATATTATAATATTAGTGTATAAATGTCTTCATAGATCATTAAAAAAATAGTGCTACATAAAAAATGAGTACTTATTTTAACTCTACCTTTTCTGTTGTTGAAGTTTGCGAGAAATGTCTTTCATAATAATCCAAAGAACTCTTTGAATCACCTGTAAGTTAGCTTGTTAGCTGTTAGAAGCATCAAATGCTAATGATATCCAATAATAGTAAACATTATTGTATACGCTATAAGGTATTCTGATATTGAAATCGAGTCTTTTGATCTCAAGTAGCTTACCATAATGATATGTTTAATATTAATTATCCCGATGAAATTGATGCTTAATTGGCAGTGTACGTTAATAAGTCTTAATATCGACTCTTTTACTCATTAAAACGATATTTTCAAAAGCATTGAATCTTTTATCTTTTAAGCCCACGTAATATCTGCTTGTAATTAAGGCCATAATATTGCAGTGCTTGTAAGCGTAAAAACGCTTTTTGACAGTACAAAGTTAAAATACGTAAAATAAAACGTATTTTCAACGTGAATGTGGGTGGATTGATTCAATATGTCGTGCGATTCAGGCAGATGCAAGTAATCACTGCGTTACCATGGCAACTAAAGCCTTTAATTACGCGCCGAAATCACGTCGAAACATAACATTTCTCTGTCAATTGAATTCGTAATAAAAATGTGTTTATTCGAATGTTTACTCTTTTCAATCTAGACAGCTGTTGTTCTTAAAAGTTATTAGCATAATAATATATAATATGTAATGTGTTTGTAATCTCATTCTAACTCTCTCTAACTGCACACCAATTTTTAGCGAGAGTCGTATCCTAGGTCGATAAGGTTCACATATCTAAACGGCCAAAAAATTTCGCTAGAATGTAAAAAAATGAGGAGGCACAAGGTTGGTAGATATTCCAGACAGGAGGAGTAAAAATGAATGGACAGAGGAGTCTGTAAATTTGCTTTGGGTTTGCTCGTTTGGTTGATTAAATGCATCTCGTTTTGACACGCGTTTCTTTGACATTGTGATCCCTTTGTGGACAAACATTCTCTTAATTATACAAGCTACTATTATCAATATTTTTCGTACACGTTTGAAATATTAGACATTGTTATAAATTTAAAAAATGTGCCATTTTTGGATTACCGAGAGCTTTTTTTATAGATGTACCGTGTAAATACAAAGGTGTTTTGTTTATGTTTCGGGCAATTTGATATGTCCGGGCACTATTGATAATGGCCGGTCTGTATTCGTAATGCCCAGTTAATCACGTTGCCCGTAACATATATAACTAGGTACTATTTTTTAAAGATAAAAATAAAAAAAGATTTTATCTATAAAAATCTACACAAAGCACAATACTGAAAAACTTATGTCTTAGTTTATTATCATTGTGTTTTTTCTGGTGTTTATTGCAAGATTTCTTTATTTTTTAAGTGTATTAGGTATCCTGTAATATCATGTTCTATATCAAATTGAAACAAGTGTGTTGTGATATTACCTTCTGAATAAATAAAAATGTTTAAGTGAAGTCTAAGAATAAAACTTGTTACATCTTCAAGATTTTACGTAAATATTACATTAGATAGAGCTTTTTTTTAATGGTCTTGATGCTATTCTCATTTAGTTATCTGTGGTAATACGTAAATTTGAAGGTGAAGTCGTTGGTTCGATTTTCGGTAAAGGCTAAGAAAGTATTGGTCTTGCACACAAAAGCACAACACTATACATATTATATGAAAATCGATCTGTGAAACATATTTAATGCAACTGCTCCATTTACAAGGCAAGCACATGAATATTTAATTATTAATACTAAGTACAATAATTGTGGTGAATTATTAATGATTTACTCCCCTAGTTTGGGGTCCAAATGTGACATGTTTGTACCTAACCCACAAATTGTTCAATAAATGATTTTTATTTTTTTTTATTTTTTTATTTATTTATTAGGTATTAGTGTATATTATAGTTATTTCTCACGTGTTCCGACTAAATGTATTAAATAAACTGATTGCGTCTCCCAAATATCATTGATTTTAATTGTATCAAGGACATATTGATTTGTTAGTGCAGTTATTAGATTGATACGAATCAAAACTTTTGATTAGCCTTGGTATTCTGGTTACATTATACCTAATGGGAGAATAGAGATTATTCCAAGACCCTGTAGGATTGAGAAGTTCTAATTTGACTATGTTATTTTCAAGTTTATATTTTCTTTTATAATTTTATAATAGAAATATTAATATACATAATATATTTGTCCAAGTACTTCTATAACTATTTATCGCTCAATAATTATTGCTAGGTATCCATTTTATTAATTGAAGAGATGTTTGCAAATTCCATCAATATCGGTTGTTTAATTGAAAATGATAACGTATGGAGATTTGTCCTTGACAATATAAAGTGATTTAACATAAAATAACATTGGATTTAACAGAATTTAATTATTAAACATGTTATAATGTTATAACGCCAAAAGCGTAATCATGTATGGTGCATTAAAAATTAAATTAAACTTAGTTACTTTAACTTATAATATAATTCTATGAATACACATAGTTTAATATTTCTTGCAGAAGTAACTATTAACCTTTGTATTATCATTATAAAAAATGAATGTGTATACATTCAAGAATCTAGTACAAATAAGAAGAAAGAAAAATATGTTTTAACAAACACAAAACTCATTTTCCGGATAATAATATGAAAGCAGCTTATTGTCTAGTTACGCGACAAAAATTACAAGCTTCGTTTGAAGCTAGTTACAAGGTAAATAGAACTAGAAAAGTGAAGTATTTTGTTTATTCATTTTAGACGGGGAAAATTCTAGTATAATCGCGTTTCACCCTTTTCGCTGTGAGCCTTTGTTCCTCATGCATTTATATAGTTCCTCTCGGCGATTATGCGCGAAATTATGTCATTGTTCAAAATTGTACATGCACGGCCTGACGTCACCAGATAATAGTCTTATTGTGTATATTGTTGCTAAGGTACTCACGAATATTATATGCTAAACGGATCATTTGATTCACTTTGAGGAATATAATTATGTAATTAAAAACAGGCGCCGCCAAGAAAAAGGTATTCTGATTTTTGGTTAGATCGGTATTCCATCTCATTGGACTATGAAAGTGTTCAGGGAGCGCAATTTTGTTTGAGTAAATAAATAGCAATCCTCTTTTTGATATACAGAGTGTTTGAATATTATAACAATAATCCACAGCTATTGGAGTGCATATTACCACAATATTACTGACAAAGAAAAATACACTTCAGTTTAAGGAATAATTGAAACAATGTTCTTAATTTTGTCAAATTGCACCACATAATACACCACGTGGAACGTTTTCAAAAAGCTCCGAGTATTTCCCGCAAAGAGATCATCGCAACAGTCCAAGACGTCAGTTTAATTATAACTTTTAATTGAAACTGGTGCCGGGAATGGGCAGGTTCCTGTAATTTACAACTAAAATTACAGTCCAGCCGGGAATCTAGTTCCGGAGTGGGGATTCCGTGACAGAGACGTTGAAGGGGGTAACACAGTATTACCCGACCGTGTGAAGAAAGTTATGCTTTTAGGTGTATATATAATATGTGTTATGTGTTTGAACGGCAATTGTTTGGATTTTAACTGAAGATAATAAGGAATCAAAACGCATAGCTCATTGAGGGTAGGTCTTAATAATTGTTTTATTTTAAAAACGTTTCTTAAAAAGTGCCTAAAAGCTTAGTTACCTAAAAGCTTTGTGTAAACTTTAAGGTAACTGTCTCTTTGTTGTTTACTCAGTCAAGCCATTGAATCGTTCAACAGACGGAGAGCGATCAGCCATCGATAGAATATGAACACATATGAATGCTAACTGTGACGTAGCTCAAGCCACTCGTTTAGCGACCAGCTTTGAGATACTAATATTACCTTCTATTTTATTATTCCTGTTCCACGTACGTTCAATGTTCATACGAACCACTTGTGTATGTGATTTTGTGAAATATAAGATTCTTTAAATGTATAGTATATTGATTTTATATTATCGCATCTTGTGGTTAACAGATTATTAAAAACAAAGGTTTGGTTTCATATAAAGATGTAAGTGGAACAATTTTTCTATCACAGAATTAGGCACGGTATATCTATTAAAAATATTTTGGCTGTTCTGTTTCACCATACTTTTCCACGTTAATACATTAAGGCTATAAAATTACGTAATTCCCTTTTTCACCGCGTTATATACTTATAAATAAGCTTTTTATTCAGTGACTTAACAAATAACCACAACACCTAAAAGCCTTTTAAACGTCCCGTGATACGGAGACCGGTAAAAGTTTAAATACTTACTTAATTAGAAATGTTATTCGAAGCAGCGTAGGTGACACACTGAGTATAATTACAGACTTGTTAGCACTTAGCTCCCGTTTAGGGTAGCCAGGTTTCTAAGAGCATAGATGATCCTTTTACAAATCTTCTATATGCACGTTGAGAGTAACTTCTTTAGGCGCGTTTAGAGTAAAATTTCAAGGTCGCGTCATGGTTCTACCGTCACGTCATGAGTAAGGCGACGATTTTGGTATCTTTGAATTTTGCTAAGTTTCACTACTGACACGTGTGCTCGGCACGTGCTTACAAGTACCTTCGCCCTTTCTTACGCTCTCTCAGACGGGCTCAATCGTTCTCTCCCTCTTCATTTAAAAAGTTTAAACGGATATATGGAAATTTTATTCTCGATTCACGGAGATGCACTTGAACTGATTTACTTGCGATTACTTACAATACGAATTAAGGAATACAAATTTTGTCCTGAAGCAGATATCTAAGTATTATAGCTACTTTTCCTATCAAGCAAAGTCCTTGGACGAAGTTGTATCTAGAGACTTCGTCGATATTGTAACAAACTTCTAAAAAACAATTAGGCAAAACGGTATTATACCTGCTAGTTCATAAATAGAAGTAGTTAAACATAAAACGCTCTAAGCGTAAAACAAAACAAAATTAAACTAGCGTTTGACATTTAAAATACGGTGCAGCGCGGTAAAATTTCCAAAACGGTCACCCTAGCTCAAACTGACAAAGTTTTGTACTGCAGTTGATCCCACATCAAGCCTAATCTGACCCAATTTAATTGAAGCGGTTATGAGTTAACACGCTACAATAATTCATTTATCCTAACTAATATTATAAATGTGAAAGTGTATTTTGTATGTTTGTTTATCTTTCACTTGGTAACGGAACGATTTTATGATATGATTTTTAAGTCTGGAGATAGTTAGTGGTATAGATCGTTACTTAGACTTTGTAGGGGAGTGAAATATTTTTTTATTAGATTAATTTTAGAAATATCTCATAGCTTTGAATAGGCGGGCGAACCCGCGGGACATAAGCTAGTGGTATAGTTTGACTAACTGAATTAGATTAAAATAAGATGATTAGTTTAATGCGTTTAGTGTGAATTGAATGATTGAGTTAAAGTGCAGTTGTGGCTCTGAAGTGGCAAGGACTTCAAATCAATAAGGGTTCGAGACTAGGCGAGTATGCAGGAAATTATTGATTTTTCAAATCATCTGCTATAACATAACACCACCACTGGTCGAAAGTGTGAAGGAAACCAGTGAAGAAACTGACATGTCCAAGAATCAGTTCAACATGTGACATCTGCCCAACCGCACTCGGCCAGCGTGGTGGATTATGGCCTGTAAACTCATAGGTTCGTGTCCCAGCAGTGGGAACATTATATAAGGGCTGATGATGATGATGATGATGATTATGAGAGTGAATTGTACGTTTTCCAAGGTTCAATTATTAAACCTGAATTGTTAGGTAATTAAGAGTTACGGTTCTCTAATCCTTAAGAAGGTTAAATCGATTAGTTAATAACGTTGCGCTCGTCTCTAGTTAATAACTTCACTAAAACAAAAGAAAAAGTTACATTTAAAATGTTGTAAACAATACCTTTTTTATATTATATAACCTGTCTTATTTACTATTATTTTATATTATCTGTTATGCAATAATATAATTTTCTAGTATTCCGTGTCTGTGACAGAATTGAATACCTACAAAATGAGTATTTTAGAAACAGAAACTGTATAAATAAGATCCCTAAATCCCAACAGTAATAAGACTTACATAGATAGAGACTTAAGAAAAAATAAAATTACAATCAATAAAATTATAAAAATAAAATTATAATCAATACCCATAAATAGAACAAACAAACAAACAAACAAACAAAAATTCTTTATTGTGCACCACAGAGAAAAGTACAAATAAGGAACGTTGAATCGTTTTGATTCAGTCACAACTCACAACCAATCAAAGTAACTTTGTTTTCAACATCTGCATCTTCATCTCTCAATGCAATTTTGTTCATTTCAAAATCTTATAGCGTTTAAATATTATTTGCTCCAACTTGGACGATACAATTCGGTTTGTTCGTTTATTTTGAGTGAAGTGTGAAAAAGTATTTTAGATAAGTCTTCTACTTTTGTTTTAATTCCCTATATTTAAACACGAACAGTGAACATACAAATATCATCTTAGTAATACCATGGACCCAATATACTACTTATAAAATATCTGTATAATGGCCTCCAAAATCACGTTTAATTAATTAGTATGGGATCTGTGTTAGAAATTTCAAACTACTATTAAAGCTTCTTCTACTATATAAGTACCTATGTTTATTTCGTAGTATGAAATTAGTTGGTTGGTATTGGTCTTGATATAATTAAATTATGTTTCAAGTATGGTACTGAAAATAACCTTTTAGTATAATAACAAAACTGTATACAATAACTTTACAATTTGTGATATTTATTCTTAAACCAAACAAAAATTTCAATGCGCTTTCAAATTATTGTCAAACGTAAATTTTGGCGTATTCTGGATTTCTATTTAAATTTACCTTTTACCATATTATCATCTAAAGCCTGTCTGGTATTCATTATTATAGGCTTTTGTTTAACAAAACTCCTTTTTTAACTATTGACAGACGAAGAAAGAAATTAAACCAACAAGTTTAAGTTGCCTATTTAGTAAGATCAACTGTTTAAACTTTATGGCCGCTGTACACAGATAAAGTAAACGGTAGAGTAGAGCGGTAAATTACTAACTATGTACTTACTATACTAATGTAGATTCCATTGGTAGAGTGGAGTACTAAAATTTGGTAGAGTAGAGTGGCTAGCAGACAGTTATTCTACTAAAACTGGTAGAGTAGTATGGTAGTTTACTCTACCGTTTGGCGTTTACTCTAACCGTGTACAGCACTCAATAAGAAAAATAATGTTAATTTTGTTTGTGTAACAATTATCACTATGGAATATGATTGCGTTTAAACGATTTAGCACCTTCATTGATTATTTAGTAGTATGTACTTTTCTGTTGTTTGAACATCGCACTAAATTAACGATGTCTTATGGGTTTGCTGACCTTACGCGTTATTTGATGTAGCGTGATTGAGGAGTCATATTTGTTTAAATACACTTAAAAAGATACCATTGGTTTTCCAGAGGCAAAAAGGTAAAGTTACCAAACTTTACCTTATAAAGTTATTTAAAATTACATACTAATCTTCACTACATAGTATTAAACAAATTCGCTTTCTCTATATCCCAATGTATGGCTTAAATCTTTAAAACTAGGCAACGGATTTTGATGCAGTTTTTTTAATAGATAGAGTGATTCTCGAGGAAGGTTTAGTAGGTCGCTTCGCAAATCAGTATTCAAATACGTAAATTTACTAGCTGTGCCCCGCGGTTTTACCCGTAGTGCTCCGCTTCTGTTGGTCTTTAAGCGTGATGATATAACATATATCTATAGCCTTCTTCGATAAATGGGCTCTAATCTAACACCTAAAGAATTTTTCAAATTGGACCAATACTTCCTGAGACTAGCGCGTCACACAAAAAAAAAACTCTTCAGCTTTATAATATTAGTATCTTTAGTATAGATTAAGTTTCAGACAAAGCTAGCGAAGCCGCGGGCTGAAAGCTAGTTATTAATAAGAGATGGTGAATTTTCTCCTATATTATATACTAGGTTTCCGCCCGCGGCTTCGCCCGCGTAGTCAAAGAAAAACCCGCATAGTTCCCGTTCCCATGGGATTTCCGGGATTGCGTCATTTTCCCGGGATAAAAAGTAGCCTATGTCCTTTCTCGGGTATCAAAATATCTCCATACCAAATTTCATGAAAATTGGTTCAGTAGTTTAGGCGTGATTGAGTAACAGACAGACAGACAGAGTTACTTTCGAATTTATAATATTAGTATGGATAGTATGGATTCTTCTTTTCTACGGTCTATAGCATTATATTATCTGTGCTATGGTATTTCCCGATACAAAAATGATGGATAGTTGGAAGCATTTTCGTATAACCACTAACCACAGTATAATTGATACAGACCATGTCGGTGTCACGTCGAATTAAATTCAGAAGGGCGACCTCTGAAAGGGTGTCGTACACACGCTTTAGAGAGCTAATTTCCAAATACTTTATACTCACACTAAATACCTACTATACCCTTAATAATTGATAAATATTGCCATTCATATAAATAAATTATAAAAACATAAAAATTGTTTTCTTATCAAAATAATAAATTTAATCGCTCTCTTCATTGAAACCAAGAATAACTGTTTAGAGCTTTTTTATGAACGTTGCCATAGTAAAACTAGCTGAAACCCGCGGTTTCACTTGCGTGGTACCTATCTACGTAAAAATTAGCCTATGTGCTAATCTATTTGTTTGTACCTTTATTCATACATATACCATGAGCCGTTTTTATGTGAAAGACTAACAAACATTCACACATTCTTACAAACTTTCTTATAATATTAGTGGGATTGAGTTATATATCTGTTACTTTATTATTAGTAGAAGAAGACCGATATAATCCACATGGCTCCCTTGGTCAAGGCTGTATCTAATTATTATTCAGGACATAGCAACACAGTCTGGGTGACATGTTTGGTAACATAGATTGTATAGCACACAACGTATGAATATGAAATCAAATTTAAATTCTATTCAATTATGTATCCTTGTATTAATGTATAATTATTATTAATTACTTGATGGACATAATTATATTTACTTATACATATATGTAACTAGGTTTCCGCCCGCGGCTTCGCCCACGCAGTCAAAGAAAAACCCGCATAGTTCCCGTTCCCGTGGGATTTCCGGGATTGCGTCATTTTCCCGGGATAAAAAGTAGCCTATGTCCTTTCTCGGGTATCAAAATATCTCCATACCAAATTTCTTGAAAATTGGTTCAGTAGTTTAGGCGTGATTGAGTAACAGACAGACAGACAGAGTTACTTTCGCATTTATAATATTAAAGTATGGATTGGGCAACACGTATCATTAATTATTACGTCAAACAATAATATTTTTTTGAATAGTAACACCAAACTTTTTTTAGGGTTCCGTACCCAAAGGTAAACGGGCCCCTATTACTAAGCCTCCGCTGTCTGTCTGTCTGTCTCCAGGCTGTATCTCATAAACTGTGATAGCTAGAAAGCTGAAATTTTAACAAATTATGTATTTCCGTTGCCGCTATAAAAACAAATACTAAAAAAATTAAGGGGTCCCCATAGTACGGACCCTTCGTGCGCGAGTCCGACTCGCACTTGGCCGGTTTTTTTTAGAACGTGCATGATGCATCTCTGTGTTGTGCATACATTTTTCCAAAACATCGCCGCTGAATGGAATCTAAACCAGTGTCTTTTAGAGTTCATCCGTCATGTTTAGGCGTCACGTCTAACGGAGATGAAAAATTTCAATTGTTCTTGTATATTGTTTATTTATTTATTCTTTATAGTATGTTGCAGCTTAGTATGAAATGTTGGTACAAAAGATTTTTAGTACAATTGGCGGTCTTGTGGTTATAAGACATTTTAGTATAATTGAAAACTAACTAATGATTTATATTATTTGTTCATGTAGCTATCAAATATTTACTGATGGTATTTTGTTGAAATTGTTTCTGTGGTTGAAATTTCGCAAATCAGTATTCAAATACGTAAAATATTTATTTAGAGAATTCGACAAACAAATTCCTAACCAGTATAATTAATAGAATTTACAATGTAAGTTGAAAATTAAAGTTATGGAAATAACTCGTACCGTAAACCTTAGTACCTATGGATCAGTCCGTTAATGTTATCATTAGAAACACATACTACGCAATGTTGGTTTAGAAATTTAATTTTTATTGATTTAAAAACAATATTTCAATTATCAATCATACTCACGAACAACAATGAACCTTTCAAGTTGCTCCCAACATCTCGTAAGATTTTCAATAACCAATATCGTTTATATTTTTATATGTTTTCGAGAAGACCTCATTCCCAAGAGCTATCATTTAAGACTTAAGGCAACAGTGACAGTACAATGCATTTGCCAGTAGCAGAGTCGGCTTAGAAGAGAATATATTTCAAACAAGCGACCGACGAGGAAAAATAATTTTCTCTGTTTACCACGCCAGTGTAAACATGCCTCAAATATTGTACGATCGCCGATTTTATTGTGCCATTCGCGAGAACAATTGAGTTAGTGTGCACTCAGGTTTATTAACAAGACCACACGACGTTAAATAACAACTAGGCGGCCGAGCTTTCAGAAATGTTTTGAATTAGGAATTCTACAAGAACAATATTGCAATAACACCCCATTTTTCATTGTTAGGCCATTTTTCATTGTTGGTACGTGTGGCATTGCAATTGTTAAAGTTTTTGTTTCTTGGCAGTTTTGAGTTAGAGTTTTTATAAATCTATACTAATTTTATAAAGCTGAAGAGTTTGTTTGTTTGAACGCGCTAATCTCAAGAACTAGAGATCCGATTTGAAAAAATATTTCGGTCTTAGATAGCCCATTTATTGAGGAAGGCTATAGGCTATATTATATCATAACGCTAAGACCAACAGGAGCGGAGCATTGCGGGTGAAACCGCGGAGCACAGCTAGTATTAAATATCTTTAAACAACAGGAGCATATTTTAATAAATAAATAAGTTATGCAAAGCTCTATGTAGAGTCATTAAAATTCAAGATATATTGATGAAAAACTTTGCAGCGTTTAAAATAACCTCTCTTATATTAATGATAATAATAATCGTCGGCATCTTATATCACAATTATTATGAAGTTAACGCACAGGGCAATCAGCCAGAAGTCAGTCAGTAAGTCAAATTAGGGCAAAAGGTTATAGATAAGTAGAGTATTCACACATTCATCTAAAGTATATAATATAGTATTATACGCTTGAGTCACTATTTCTATTATTGTGAAGATTACAGTTTCTAAATTATTTCTATAAAATTTTAAAATTTTGAAGTGAAACTTCTGCGCGTTGAGAGTAATGGAGTAAGGTGACGATTTTGGTATTTTTGAATATTGCCAAAGAAGTTTCACTTCTGACACGTGTGCTCGATTTTTTTAGTAATATTGTACAAATAATAGAGCTGCTCATATTATTCAAATTTTGTTCATAATATGTTATGAAAACTATAGAAATATATTTTCTATATTTTCTTTAAGATATAAAAATATTGAGCGCTGTATTATAATAATAATAATAAAAACACTTTATTGTACACACAGATAAGTTGACAGAAGGACAATAAAAATCAGCACAAGAGGTTAGGGTACAGTAGGCGGTCTTATCGCTCATGAGCGATTTCTACCAGACAACCAAAAAGCAAAGGAGAGCTGGGAAGTAGGAGAGTAGGCGTGGTACAATAGTGAAAGTTACAGTAAGACGTAACATGTACAAATATTGCACAAAGATAAAATAAAATTGTAAAAATACTTAAAAAACGGAAAATATTAGGATACTAAACTAAACATAAATATAATACACATATATGGTAAATAGATAAGTATATATACATATAAATATACAATATATATACATATAAATATACAATATATATACAGTACATATAATATATACACATATACTTACATATTATATAATGTTATATACTGACCAAAACCAAATTAAATTGAGAGGATAGAAAAACTTTGCTATACTTGAAGGAGACATAGTGAGAGTTCTTAATTTTCCTGTAGCATGGAACTGTAATGTTTTTTGAGACTGGCTTTAAAAATTGGTAGGCTTGGAGCTCTTCTTACCGAATCTGGTAGGGCATTCCAGAGGGAAATGGCGGAAATGGTGAAAGAGGAATGGAAGAATTTGGAATGATGGGGTGGAAATGATAGCGCGAGATTGTTTGAGGATCGTAAGGAGAGAGTGTGGTTAGAGGAAAGGTATGAAAAATTTTGCTTAAGATAAGGAGGGGTTTTGGGATCAAACAGAATAGAGTATAGGAAGTGAAGGATATGAGTATTCCGGCGAAGACGAATTGGTAGCCACTTGAGCCTAGCTCGAAATTCGGATACATGATCATACTTACGTAAACCGTATATGAATCTGATGCAGAGGTTTTGTAGGCGTTCAAGGGAGTTTAGCTGACACTCGTTGAGATCGGGATAACATACGTCTGCGTAATCTAGGATAGGAAACAGGAGGGACTGTGCAAGCGCAATTTTGGTAGGAATCGGTAAGATGTTACGTAGTCGCCTAAGAGATGCTGCGACACCAAACATTTTTTTTCGCACCGATTGGATCTGCGTCGTCCAGGACAATGTTTGGTCTAAGTGGAGGCCTAGGTTTTTTACAGTACTAGAATAGGGAATGGGTGTTGCGTCAATTTCGATACAAGGGAGTACTGACCAGTCAACTTTAGCAATTAATTTTGAACTGCCTATAATTATGACCTGCGTTTTCCACGGGTTGACCTTTAGGCCATAGTTTTTACTCCAATCAACAATAGAACGAAGATCGGCATTCATGATACTGACAGCATTGGGTAGTTCCGAGAGAGAGGCTTGAGTGTATAATTGTAAATCGTCTGCATACATGTGGTAGAGAGACGATATATTTAGAGATATAGAGTTAATGAAAATAGAGAACAGGAGTGGTGACAACACGCTACCTTGAGGTACGCCAACTGAAACGCTACACCAGGAAGATATCGACTCATCTATCTTAACGCGTTGTCGACGACCTTGTAGAAAGCTACGAAACCAGTCAACTACTGCTGGAGATATGTTAAGAGAGTAGAGCAAACTCAGCAAAATGTCGTGATCGACGGTGTTGAAAGCATTGCTAAAATCAAGCAACGTAAGTAAAGTGAGCTGCCGATTGTCCATTCCAGATCGAATATCATCGGTGATTTTGACAAGTGCAGAAGCCGTGCTATGACCGGGCCGGAAACCAGATTGAAAGGGATTAAACGAGTTAGTTTTGTTCAAGAACCTGCATAATTGTCCCTGAACTAAACGCTCAAGTATTTTGGATAGGAAGGGAAGAATGGAGATGGGTCGATATTCGGAGAAGTTTGAGGGATTCGTTTTTTTAGGAATAGGAATTATAAAAGCATCTTTCCAAATAGATGGGAATGTGGAGGAAGAGATTGAGGAATTAAAGATGAAGGTTAAGATGGGAGCAATGACATCAATGATAGGAACAATCATGTCACGGCCAATGCAGTCTGGACCGATGGCTTTCGAGGATATGGACAATATATTCTTCTTAACATCACAGACAGAAAATTGACAGAAAGTGAACGGTGGAGAATTGGCAGTTGGTAAGGATGAAAGACGATTTAAAGTGCTACTTTTAGTTGTGGCATCTAAGGTAGTAGAAATATTGGAGAAGTGTTGGTTTAAAGAGTCGGTATTAATTTGGGAGGGAAAGTTATTTAGAGGTTTACCAACTCCTAATGTTTTAAGAAATTTCCAAACTTTCGCAGGGTCGCCGTTCTCGACTGCATTATGAACGTAGCGCTGTTGTGCATCTCTACACACAGTATTGCAGCGATTACGTATTTTTCTAAATTTCTCTCTATTTTCCGCTGAACAGTTTTCCCGAAGCTTAGCTTTGGCTCTGTTTTTCCTATTGAGTAGCGTTTTGATTTCGTTGGTAAGCCAGGGTGCTGGGAGATGCTTCAATTTAACAGGCCTTAGCGGAGCAAATTTATCATATAGCTGTGTTATAAGTGTATTAAAAGAGCTTATCATTTGGTCCACACAGTTGGCAGAATATACAGGAGACCAATCCAACCCTTCGGCTTCTGAACGAAGGCGATCCGTGTCAATTCCTCCAAAATTGCGCTGCATAAGGATTTTATGCTTTCGTTTGGGAGGGCGGGCTTTGTAGGATAGGAATATGAGATCGTGGTAGGAAAACATCTCAGCTGGACATTGGCCAAAGCTAGAGACGTGTTCAGAGGAAGAGACAATCATGAGGTCGAGGAGAGATGGGGAGGAATTGGGAAAATGGTGTGTAGCATTGAGAGGAAGGATATGCAGATTGTATGAGTCGACGATAGCTTGTAACTTATCAGAACGATGAATATATATTGAGATGATGTAGATGATGATATTATTATTAGTAATAATGGAAAGTTAAGCTTTTAGAAAAAAAAAGCAGTTAAAATCCTTCATTTTAGTTCCCTTAATTATGACGAATCCAACGAAATTTCTGAAGCTAAAATTCACTAAGCCGTGAACGATTAAGAACTTGCTTCAGATATAAATAAATATTCTCGAAAAAACATCCATTGCAATCGAAAAAAAAAGTAAAGCAACTATGAATTATTACATATTTATTTTTATTCTTATCTTAATGTTACTGCTAACTGTAAGTAAACATTGAAATAAATGTGTTTAAATTGCGCGACGAACGTACGCATTTTTTAGAAACTTTTTCCTTTCCGACACTCATGTTTACTTGGAAGAAAAAAACTACGTAGGTAGCGATAAGGAGGCTGTCATTTCATAAACTCTTTGAACTTTGTTCTCGTGAAAATATGTGAAAAGCAATAACGAGATAATAAAAATACTTCCTTATACGTTTAATAAGATTCGGTATTATACTATTAGGTTCAATATCAATATTATAGCAAAACAAATATTACCTATCCAATATATATCCAATAATCATTTTTTGGAAAAACCTATTTCTATGAAAACCAATTTTTAAATTAATTTTAAATCTATTTCATCGATATCAATCAAATGAATAAATAAATTAAAATGTTTAAAAATCTTTTACGGTTTATTCAAATCCCGCGTATCTTAAAAGTTAAAACAGTAGCGAACCAATATTAATAAGCATTTGTAATAGATAACAATTAGTATTCGAGTGCTATCGGTTGTTGTACTCTAAATATAGGATGTACATGTAGTGTGAGATAAAATGCTGCGCTCAGCCCAACCCGTAGCGACGCGGAGCCGCGAGGCGCTCGCAGGCCGCAGCATCATTCGCGCGCTAGCTTCCGAACGAGACGGTACCCTCCCGGCCTCGCTATGGGGCCCCCGAGTATCCTAAAGTACCTTCTCCTGTTCAACGCCTTCCTCCTCTCCCACGCGATTTGTCCGCTGCGCTGTGTGTGCGATCGCAACGCGGTCCGCTGCCTGCACCAAGGTCTGCAAGCTGTGCCCAAGACGCCGCCCGAAGCCCACACGCTGTAAGTAAACTTTTTCAAAGTTTTATTGGCGCGTTTATTTTAGTCCGGCCCGAGCTGCGTGCAAAGCGAAATATTCCTCTTGGTTTGCCTGTGTTGCCCTGCGAAAACCGGTTTGTATTTATTTTATGCTCTGGAGCGGCTGGTGGCATCGAGTCTGCAATTATTTAAGTTTTATAATTATGCAAGATTAATATCCTATTGGAATTGGGTTGTGTTTTGCAAGATAATTAGCTGCGTTATTTATTTTTGCGTGATATTGTGTACAATAATATTTCAAACATACAATTTAGATTGTCGGAAAATTAAGCAACTTGTTTCAAAGTTATAATAGTTGTACAATAATATTTTATAAAGACTTCCAGAATTAACGTTGTCGAATTATTAATATATATAGGATACAATTTTTGTTATCAGTCAGTTTATCGCAAAGTTTTTTTAACACATTAATTACACGTACAATTTAATAAGTATAATCTGATATTTAAAATATTTATTTTGATGGAAATTCTAAGATTTTTAAGCAATTAATAGATAGCGAAATTTCAAATATGGATATCAATTATTATACGATACATTAATGTTTAAATAGCTTATATTGAAAATTTTCAATTGCGAAAATGGGGTTTTCACTATTTATGAAAATCATTGGTATAGCTTTAAAAATAATTAAAAAAATGTCTTAAAATGCATTACCTATTATTCTTTGACATTCGCATTTATATAAACCAAGCTTATATTTTATGTGTCCGTATAAAACTGGACTTTACAATTTTTATTGAAATGTGTTCATAAATTGTTAAAAACAATTACTTAAAATGATTCTAATAACTTTAAAAACCTAAAAATCAAAATAATAAAAATTTTGTAAAACCAACATAAAAAATTTAAGACTAATAAAATACACACACATGAAACATGAAATAATAATAATCTAAATCATACATTTATTTATTTATTTATTTATTTGGAGATCTTACAGAAACAATTAAAGGGGTATACATAAATTAATGACATAATCAATAATAACATTAACAATTGTTTCCTCTACGTCTCACAGTGAACATAAATAGAAAAAGTAAAAGAAAAAATAAACTCACTTGTACAATTATTATCTGTTGCAAGGTAACCAAAAAATTAATAACAATAACAGTAACTTATAAAGATGACCGATTAAAAATTACATAAGAAATAAACATATTAATTGTTTATCGTGGTCCGCGATAGTAAAAACAAAAAAGTACTCGAAAACTTTCAGCTTTTAACAAGAAAAAGCGAAATTATCTTATCAAATAATCTTCTGAGTTTTATCGTAAATAAAAAATTGTAACAACAAAGAGCCAATGTTAAACTTAACTTGAGCATTGAACATTGACCTAAATTATATTATAATATTATCCCTATAACATGAGTAATATCTATACTAAATACTAATATTATAAAGCTGCAGAGTTTATTTGTTTGTTTGAACGCGCTAATCTTAGGAACTACTGGTTCCGATTTGAAAAATTGTTTCAGTGTTAGATAGACAATAAAAATTACAATATAAATATAATAATAGTATAAAAAACGTAGTCAGCAAATCAAAAAATATATCTTCCATTGCAATAGCCGTTTGTTATCCGGGCCATATTTACGAAATCTACAGATTGTTATTTGAAACAAATATAATCTTCCAATTTACATTGTTTAGTATGCACTCGCGGCTTAGTTCATGATGTTTTTATTTTACCCCATTTCGCTATAAAAAACATGTAGACTCAGATGTTAAAGCGGAATGATTTACCTTTCATTTTGATGTAAAATAAATTAAAATTTACAGTCTACATTTAAATATACTCAGGTAACAATATACAATTTTGTTCATAATATAAACGTCTCTTAATTTCTTAAGTTTGTGTTTAATAAAATACTAAATTAGTAAATATATTGGTAAGCAGAATCATATAAATTGCTAATAAAAACATACAAAATCTTCAAAAAAAAAAAGGTCATGTTTACGAATATTATGCACTTAGCTTTTTATTGTAAGTAAATCTTTTTTCGAAGTAATGGAAATAAGCTTTGACCATTTTCAAGAGTAAATATATTTTTAAACATTTTTCTGGTATTCTAAGATCAAAGGTCTAATCCATTCATCCGATAAGAAATATAGTTTATATTTTTTGATTCCAAAATAGTTATTCTTTAAAGGGGGTTCGTATTTAACACTAGCTTTCCGCCCGCGGCTTCGCTCACGTTGTCTGAAATTCCGTTAACAAATTTTATAAGTACTACAACCTTAATTTAGAATAAGTCGATCTATTAAAAAAAACTGTATCAAAATCAGTAGCGCAGTTTTTAGGACGGAGGCGTAGGAAGCGAGTTTGTTTTATATTATGCAGTTATTAAACCCGTATTAAATAAAATCTTTTTTATATTTCCTATAATTATAGTTCCTATCATTTTATAAAAAAATCCGCATTAAAGAACGTTAAATAAAAGATTAATCTCACGACACCTTCCGAAGTAAATCTCATTAAGCCGTTTAAACTACAGAGCGTGCTAGAAACACGAACAATAAGTTTATTAACGCAATTTAAACATTAAATAAAGTAAAGACGATTTAAGGGAATATTTTAAATTTGTTGAATAATCTTAATAACATCAATGCATATGCATTTTATTTCAAACTTTTTCGTGTTTTCTCTCAATAAGAACCTTTAAAATTAGCCGAATAGGTCCAGCCGTTCTCGACTTTTACGATTAGCAACACATTTGGCGATTCATTTTTTATTATATATAGAAGATTACTTACCTACGCCCATTTACAAATTAAATTTAAAATAATACCTCATAACATAACCTCCGTCTATATGACGAGCTCTAATTTAATTGCATATATTGTATTAAGTGATACGGCTCTATGTACCTTCATCTGTAGATTGCGTCAATAAACAGACTGCACACTGCACAGTCAGCCGTGTACATAGCTGGCAGTTTATATGGGAAAAATAAACAGTAGTAGCCATTTAAGTTTGCCAATCGTGCGAGGTAAAGCAAATAGTATTTTTTGTTTAAAAAACTTTGTATTCTCATCCCACGCTTTAAAAAATCGTCTTTAATATTCACTGTTGTAAGACACTCTTCTTTGTCTGCAAAAAGTGTGAAAAAACGTAGCATTCTTACCCTCTATATACTTTAGAAATCGACTTAATTAATTAATTTTCTTGCTCCTTTTTATGTAAAAATTGTTAGGATACAAATAGAAAATTGATACTAGATTACGGTAAAAGTATCATTGTGCAATTTAACATTGTCTGTTCCTTTGGGCGGAATACAAATCGGAAGAGTTTAAATGGCCATTGCCTAAGGCAACTCAGTTGTAATGCAGTATCTCTGCGTTATTTACAACTTTTAAAACTGTACAAGACTTCCAGTTAAATCGATGCTAAGTTTCACGGATGACTACAGTAATCGGTAATCACATAATTGTGGTACTTACTTTTATAGGTCAGGACTCTAGATACGTTGGTGCTCTATTTCTGAACATAGATAATGGATGTGAAGAAATATATTTTACAAAGTAAAAAATACCGGAAGTAAAACGTCTACGTATATATTTAATAAATGGAGAATTGTTTTTTTCTAATATAATTTCTTATATAATATTCATATATCAAACGCAAATATTCCTAAAAACAATCAGGTACATCGCTTCGCAACAATCCATACTAATATTATAAATGCGAAAGTAACTCTGTCTGTCTGTCTGTTACTCAATCACGCCTAAACTACTGAACCAATTTTCATGATATTTGGTATGGAGATATTTTGATACCCGAGAAAGGACATAGGCTACTTTTTATCCCGGGAAAATGACGCAATCCCGGAAATCCCACGGGAACGGGAACTATGCGGGGTTTTCTTTGACTGCGCGGGCGAAGCCGCGGGCGGAAACCTAGTTTTTTTACAAAAACAAAAATACATTCACCAAACATTACAAATATTTCATTGTTGACCTATCGATGCATTTTACAAAACCATTTTTTTACATTCTAATCGACGGATACTGCGTGGACCGCAATCGAATTTTTACCTTTTTTATTTGATTCGAATTTCCATATAGAAATTCAGTATTCTTTTTCAAAATAGCTCTGTTCATATTATGTTGAAATGTAGATCAGCGAAAAATATACGCTACAAATTGAAAACCTTGCCGTCCATCGTAGTTTTGGGACGTCAGTTAAAAATAAAGACAAGGAACGGACGGAACACTAATCGGAACGTAATCAATAAATGCAAATCTTCAAAAAATGTATGAAGGAAATGTAGTTTTATTAATACAAAGTATTCTATCTATTATTACATTGGTATTCAATTAGAAATACTATTTTTTTTAATATTGGCTTTATTAGTATTTTGTGGTAATAAGAGTTAATTTTAGGTGTGTAACAATTCAAGTTATTTGAAGATTTTGGTATAACGCGAGTTATATCTTTAAGAAAAAAAAAATATTTGTAAGAAAATGAAACGTTTGCAAAATGCCATACGTTAAAAGCATTGTACTAGTTACGTGGCATCAAATAAAGTTTGAGTCATAATTAATTTTACAAACTATTGATGCTAGCTCTTCACTCTCGTCGAGGTTAGGCGAGGGAGCGCGAGCACAAGAGTGTAGTCGGAGCCCTCGCGTCACATCGCCGTGCCTCGTCTCGCCTCGTCTGGTCTCCGTCTGGAGTCGGTTTTTTGGGCGCGAGTCAAAGGACGCGAGGCGCGAGAGCAGACGAGGCGAGGTGCGGCGTCCACATTCTCGCGTTCAGTCAATCAGTATGCCACCAGACTTTTCGTTATCAATCAATATTTCGTTATCCACCATCGCCTTCTTCTCCAACGCTTTTTAACTTTATAAGTGTGATATACTTTAAAAAAATACTTTTATTGTAGTGATTAATTTTAATAAATTTTAATATAATTGTAATTGAATAAAATTTGCAATTTTAATAATAATTATTTGAATTCTGTATATTATATAATTAATTACTCATTAAATTTTTATTATATAATATTTTTTATAATTTGACGAATATAATTGTAATTTTAAATTTGTAATTGTAATACTTTTTTGGTTTACCTATATAATTAATGTTATTAAATTTCTTTAATTTTTTTTAAACTAATATTTTTAATAAATTGACGAATTGTAATCGTAATTAACATTTTGAACGCTGTAATTTCCTATAATTAGATGTGCAGAAGATCATGTACTTGGATTAGATGTAACGAATGTAATCTGTATCCTCTGTCGGAAATTCTAAAATAAATAAATAAAATTCATATATATGTACGCAAAGACGCATAGAGTTTCGGCACTTGTCACTTCGAGCACGTCCATTATGCTCGCGACACAGAGAGAACTGAACAAAGGCGAGAGTGAAGATGGATACAACCTCGTGTTGTCTCGCCTTGCTTAACCTCGCTAAACCTCGCCTCGCCTAACCTCGACGAGAGTGAAGAGAGCGTAATAGGCCGCCGATCTCATTATTGTATCGTGAAAAATTTATGTCTGTTGGTATTAAAATAGCCATTATAATAATATATTATGCTACGTGCAATGATAGGGGGTAAAACTTTTATTGTTTTCAAAATTTGAAAATCGCTATAATCTTTAAAATTTTAATATCCTCAAGGTACAAGTAATTATTTTAAATGAATAAAAAGTCAATAAAAATTGAGAACTTTGATAAAAATATAAATGATATAACTAATGTTTTAAATTTTAAAGCATTGCAAAAGTCGACGGATAAGACAAGTTGTCTTATACTCTTTTCTAATTTTTAACCTGATGAATCTTATAAAGTTTGATTAACACTAATAAATGAGTTTTAAATGATTTTAACATTTTAAGATTTGAATTTAAAGTCGATATTGTAGCGACGTTAACGTGTTTATTAACTTGCGATGGACATCGATCGACGTAGTCAAGGGCAGTGCATCGGCTATGTTAGATTTTGGCATAAGAATAACCGTCCGAACATATTGAAATAACTTCTAAAAATAATATATGAAATTGGTTTGTTCTGAACTTAAATAAATGTAAAATTAATATGCTCTTCGTACCTAGAGACTGAAAAATAATATTGTTTGCTGTATAATACATAACAAATGGTCAAAAGCAAAGTTTATGAGAATTATTAGGAAACATTGGCACTAACTAATATTTCGAACGCAGACATAAAACTTGTCTTGTAATTTATACGCCTGAAGATATCTCATATTAGTAATAAAAAAATAAAAGGTACGGACAGTCTTCTCGTTCTACGAAAAAGGATTATAACTTGAAATTAATTGGTTACGCCCAAAATTATGCCAAAGACAGCCAGCCATCTCGAAAGAGTAAAATTAATAATTACTAAGCATAAAAAAGGAGTCAAAGTTAGCAATCGGAATTCACAGACATCGTTCTATTCATGTAAACTATAATTCGTTATATTTTAATATTATTTGCTTTACATTTTCGTGTAAAGGCAAACGCCAGAGAGTGTTCGAAAGGGTAAAATTAATAAATTACTTTTCAATCTGCAAGCTGAATCTAGCTCGCCCTTTCAGATTTGATCTGAAAAGAAAATTACATGTTTGTGGTAACGTAATATTTTACGATAAAAATGTATAAGCGTCAGCGTTAGCTTACTAAATAAATGATTTATGTTCATATAAAAATGTTGTTGGAAGCCAATTAAATATAGTCATACGCATTTTAACGCTATAAAATAATTAAAATAAAAATCTGTCCTAATTAAACAAGACATCACCATTTTTTTCATTCATTTTATTTCAACTGTTGTTTTAAATTTACAAGAAAATAAATCAATATTATAATTTTATTCCAGCAGTAAACGTTATCGAAAACGAGTATTTAGATTTTAAATTTTAGCCTCTACCTTTTCAGCCTTTGACACGTCTGCTCTGAATAATCGCGAAAGTTTTAAAAGTCATAGGTGTTATTAGTATAGCTTTGTTAATTATTCATTGAAATTATATCTTCGAATATTAGATCGTAATATAATCGCCTAATTAATGCATAAATCCAAAGCTGTTTAGTCCTAATCTCCCTCTAAATTCCCACTAATTGCTATAAGTGTATAGGATTACATAAGCGCTAGAGTTGTCACTGATTAGAATTGAACTCAATAAAGCAAAGCGTACATAACGACTAGACGAGACGCGGCATCTAAGGCTATGCCAATTTGGATTGGCTTGGCGCAATGCTTTAAGCGCGCTCTTCACGAAACATTAAGCTAACTATTTATTATAGACTACGTGTAATATTATATTAATAAGCTTACTTTAATTTTAATTATAAGAAGGTATGGGAATACGAGAGTAGATTTTTGCATCAAGAATGCAAAAGCCTGTTAGATTTGGTTGCGAATTCCCAAATCAAATTAAGTTAATAAGAGAAAATATCAGATGTTACGGTTTTTTTCTTGTAAATAAAGTACTTAATCATGTCCAAATTTTAATAAAATGTTGTCTCAGATGCTATTTTGGTTAGCTATAGAATTGTTTTATTGATTTTTGAGCTATAGAATTGTTTTACAAATAGAAAATGAAGGCAGGTTTGTGCCTTACACATAAAATATTCCCACATTCGTTAAGTCAGATTAAATTTGATTTTGTTAATTAATATTGCTTCATAGCTAACACTTCATGTATATACAATTCCTAGGAAATGTGTACAATTCCGATACCATTTAGGAAATGTATAAAATATTGTTTAAAAAACTATTTAAGGACGCTGTCACCGATCTGCGTTACTCAAATTTAGGTATCTAACGTCGTAACTTTGTTCGCGGCAACATCACGCTCACGTAAACATAGCGCATTCTATTTTATAGGTCATCTTAATACTTGATATTATTTTTAATTTTTAAATTTTATTGAAATTGATTCCAGAACATTATTACGAACTTTAAAAATTCATTTTCTTACTTTTATTAGTAGGTACAATTCTGATAAGTAGGTATGTTAGTTAGTAACTAACTTAAAAAAGACGTGTGGACTGCCGCGGCACTCGGGGACTGCCGCGGTAAAGGTGCGTATAAATTAAGCGCGGCAGCCGCGCGAGCCAATGTTCGACCAGAGTTGACGTTCATTTGCTGCGCGAGCCAATATGTAGATATAATATTTTAAGTTGAACGTAGTTGCTGCGCGCGGCAGGCGATCCATCACGAACATCTCTTCTGTAGGACGCCAAAAGTGTAGTCATTTTCTTTTTCAAGTCAGGAATAGGTATATCTATTTTTTTACTGATTTCTACCCACGCATCATACCTCACCGATTTATTGTGGTATTGGGAGGAAATTTTACGTATATATATATAGTTGTCCATTTTTACGTATACGCCGCGCGAGCCGAATCACCAAAACTACAAACCGTCCACACGGCGCGCGAGCGAACGCCTGAAGCTCCTTTGATGCGGTCTCAAAAACCGACAGCGAGCGGATCGCCCCGCGGCACGTTCGAGCGCGGCAATGTTCGCGTCGCCGCGCGCGGCGATCCCGTCTACATAGTGCGCGGCCGCCGCGCGCGTCAATGTTCGATGGTTTGCCGCGCTTAATCTATACGCGGCTTAAAGCTATTGCATAGTATGCCTTCAAGCCACACCTCCGTGCCCGTCGGAGTGGGGAGCGTGAGGTTTTTTCGTTACGGAATTTCTCGATTCGGTCCCCGCGCTCAAGGCCCGCGATAGAAGCTATGCAATAGCTTAAAAAGTGTGAGTGTTTTGTCCTAGAGGTTTTGTAAAACCTCTAGGAATTATATGCAATATCTAAGCTTTGAAATGTTTAAAATACTTTTTTAAGAATTATCATACATATTATGTTACCGGCAATGTATTAAATCCGGCATTATTCTTAGAAAAATATGTATGTTATTCCGTGATACGGTCGAAATTAAATAAATTAGATTCATCACATTACCTAGGAAATCTGAACATTTCCTAAGGAGCAAACACATTTGCAAATGTGGGTGGTTTTTGGGGAAGCTATTACCCATATGAGGTCAAAACTAAAATCCAAGATGGCGCCGACGAAAATTTTACATCTTTTCGTCATGGGTGTCATTTTCATGGTTTTTGGGGAAGCTATTAACCAATATGAGGTCAAAACTAAAATCCAAGATGGCGGCGACGAAAATTTTACATCTTTTCGTCATGGGTGTCATTTTCATGGTTTTTCGGTTTAAAGAACTTTATTAATCTCATAAACAAGAACAATACAACATGATCTTTTACAAATATGAGAAATAACAATTTTGCAGTTAGTATAACACAATCAGCTATCGAAATTAGTTAAGTATGTCTTTAATTTATTTTTAAAAATAGTAATTGATGAGGATTCTTTAATTGCTTTAGGCAAGCTATTGTACAATTGTGCTCCCTCAAATCTTAAGTTTCTCTTACCGTATAGAGTTCTTATAAATGGTAATTCAAGGTTATCACTCTTTCGTGTGTGGTATTTGTGGGATTTTTTGTTTAGTGTTATTTGTGTTTTTATATTATCAGATAGAATATTTTTAATCAGTATGCATGTGTGATATTTATATAATTTATTTAAATCAAACAATTTGGTACGGAAGTATAGATCCTTAGTTGGCGTTAAAAAATTAAAGTTAAAAAGGATTTTTACTAGTTTGTTTTGCGTAATTTGTAGTTTTTTTAAATTAGTAGGCGCCGATTGCCCCCAAACTGGGATAAGATAATCTAGATGTGGTTTAACAAGCGTGTTATAGATACTGTAACGTAATTTAAATGGTATATATTTAGCCGCATTTCTTAAAGCTCCTGTAAGTGGTATTAATTTAGATCTCACATGGTTTATGTGTGATTTAAATGTTAATTTATTATCCAAGATTAGGCCAAGATATTTTTCTTCATTAGATCTGTTTAAAGGTTGCGAGTCTATTGTAAGAGGTGGAAAATAAGATATTTTTTTATTTTTGGCTGCATAGATTACATAAGAGGTCTTTTTTACATTAATTGTCAATAAATTTAATTTAAACCAGCTATTTAATAGATTAAGATCATTTTGAGCAACTTTAGTTAAGTTGACTGCTGAATCCCCGAAGTAGAAGAGACAAGTGTCATCAGCATACAGTGATATGTTCCCTGACAATCCAGCGCTACTGATATCATTGATATACACCAAAAAAAGCAACGGTCCTAAGACAGAGCCCTGAGGGACTCCATATTTGATTTCGGCGAGATTTGATACATAATTATTAATTTTTACTATTTGATACCTGTTGCTTAGGTATGAATCGAGTATTTTATACGCTGAATCAGTTATACCTATGTTTTTTAATTTATTTAGTAGAATGGGGTGGCTGACGGTGTCGAATGCCTTTTTAAGATCTATAAATATTCCTAAGGCCAAGTGCTTCTTATCTATATTGTCTTTAATTTTGGAAACAAGATCAATTGTAGCTGATAGTGTATTTGATTTAGGACGAAAACCGTATTGATATTCAATTAGAAAATTTATTTTATTTAGGTATTTGAGCAGACGAGTGTATAAAACCTTTTCGAAAATTTTAGATACAATAGGCAGTACTGAAATAGGTCGATAATTTCCAGGGTCAGATTTAGGTCCAGATTTATAGATAGGTGTCACTTTAGCAACTTTTAGACTGTCAGGAAAGACACCATCAGCTAGGCATTTGTTTATAGAATTAGTGAGGTCATCTATTATAAGATTCTTTATACATTTTATGATTTTGGTAGTAACGCCGTCTATTCCAGCAGCTGCATTGTTGTCTAATTTATCTATAATTTTAGATATTTCATTTTTTGTACATAATTCAAATTTATCGAGCCTAATTTCTGTAGAAGTCTTACAATTTTTAATAGTATTTTGTGTCAGTGTTGATGCGGTGTTATTATTTTGTAATTTACTAGCCAAAAGAGTGCCTATAGTAGCAAAATAATGATTGAAACAGTTACAGATTTCAGTTCCTTTTTGGATTGTTTTACCGTCAATAATTAGATTTGGAGGAGCACAATTATAGTCTATTTTATTTTTTACCAAGGTATTGATTAGCTGCCACATCTTCTTTGGATTATTTTTACATTTATTGAAAGAATCGTAATAATATTTTTTCTTTGTGTTATGTATGGTTGTACGAACATTTAGTTTTGCAGCATTATGTTGCATGTGCAGAGCGGTATTATGTGGGTCACATAGATAAGAATGCCAAATTCTGTTTCTATCTTCAATCAAATTGAGTATTGTTTTATTAATCCAGTCAGATTTAGGTAAATTGGCCATTTTGTATTTTGTTATTTCAGCACTTACAATTTTTTCTTTAATAAACGTCTCTAAATTAGTATAGTTATTATCTTCATTTTTCCAATTACTTAATTCAATGCTTTTATATAATTTATTATAATCAATAGCTATGTATTTGTTTTTTTGTTTCACGGGCGTTTTGTGTTTTTTGAGTTCAATGAACACTTGTCTGTGGTCAGACAGTGATGAACTAATCAACGCCATATGTATTTGAGCCTGTTGCAAGTTTGTGCAAACATGATCTATAATACTTTTTGTTAATGCTGTTTGTCTGGTAGCATAGTTTTCACTTAAATTATTTATAATGTGATAGCCTGATTCGCTAATAGTGTCAACATAATCCATGCTTCTTGCATTCTTTTTCATAAGGTCTATATTAAAATCACCAAATATAATTGATTTTTGTTTTGTTTTTTCTAATAACAGAGAGTATGTTTGTATAAAATCATTTATATTGGAACTAGGGGGTTTGTACACTAAGCCGATTAACATAGAAAACAAAGGAATGATAGAAAAGGTTTTTGGGGTAGCTATTAACCAATATGAGGTCAAAACTAAAATCCAAGACGGCGCCGACGAAAATTTTACATCTTTTCGTCATGGGTATCATTTTCATCGTTTTTGGGGTAGCTATTAACCAATATGAGGTTAAAACTAAAATCCAAGATGGCGCCGACGAAAATTTTACATCTTTTCGTCATGGGTGTCATTTTCATGGTTTTTGGGGTAGCTATTAACGAATTTGAGGTCAAAACTGAAATCCAAGATGGCGCCGACGAAAATTTTACATCTTTTCGTCATGGGTGTCATTTTCATGGTTTTTGGGGTAGCTATTAAACAATATGAGGTCAAAACTAAAATCCAAGATGGCGCCAACGATGGTTCCTAAACATGTATTTCAATGCTCTTTAAAATTATTTTTAAGACTCTCCCGTAGTATATAAGAATTCGACTATACAGGGTGTCCCACTATCGGTATACTAAGTGCTAAGGGACTTGTAGTTTTGCATACACTGATCACATAAAAAATACTTCAACAACAAAATTACATTAAAAAAATTTTGCTAAATTTTTCCTGAGGTTTGTTTTCTTCTCTAACTTCGTGCAGCCGGCATATACCGCTTCGCTAATGTGAGTATTTTGTCTATGAAAACATTATCTTAAACGATAGCTCACGTGCGGGTGGTTAATAGCTACCCCAAAGACCATGAAAATGCCACTCATGATGAAAAGATGTCAAATTTTCGTCGGCGCCATCTTGGATTTTAGTTTTGACCTCATATTGGTTAATAGCTACCCCAAAAACCATGAAAATGACACCCATGACGAAAAGATGTAAAATTTTCGTCGGCGCCATCTTGGATTATAATTTTGACCTCATATTCGTTAATAGCTACCCCAAAAACCATGAAAATGACACCCATGACGAAAAGATGTAAATTTTTTGTCGGCGCCATCTTGGATTTTAGTTTTGACCTCATATTCGTTAATAGCTACCCCAAAAACCATGAAAATGACACCCATGACGAAAATATGTCAAATTTTTCGTCGGCGCCATCTTGGATTTTAGTTTTGACCTCATATTGGTTAATAGCTACCCCAAAAACCATGAAAATGACACCCATGACGAAAA
>CAJQZM010037310.1:0-75935 GCA_907164665.1 Colias nastes | reverse complement strand
AAAATGACACCCATGACGAAAAGATGTAAAATTTTCGTCGGCGCCATTTTGGATTTAAGTTTTGTCAAATTGCTTTACCCCACCAATCCGTTCAACAACCCATAAAAAAGAGGACCTCAGTCAACGTAATTTTTAAAACATAATTTTAAATTACAAATAATTGGAATATGAAACTTATACAGTTTACTCTTAAAAGTATCAAATATTACAAATCACGAAAACGACAGTGCACGCACAATAATCTTTTTCTTATTCGTTTTTATTTTTGGGACGAGGAGCGATACACCCGTCCTTCCAAGAGCGCTTCTGAGCGCGGTCTGACGACCCGCGAGAGCAAAATGTATGAAGAAATCGACAAGTATTTTTAATTTAGCTTATAATTGAAATAAAATTTTGATTTAGATTCATAAAAATTACACCATATATAAAGGACTATATATCCCTCAATAATTTATAGGTAAGAAGATAGATTAGGCTTTTAATTTTCTTAAAATGGTACCGTTTTAGACCCCATTTTTTTGCATTTTATGCGATTATTGTGCCGGGAAAATCGTATTTCAGCGACAATTTTGTATGACGTCGTACCATTTTTATAAGATGAACGTAGAGCTGAATATATTATCTTTAAATTAAGATATTACTATGTTCTCACGTGTAATTGCTTTAAGTTAAAATGGTACCGAAAAACAGCGTGTTTTTGTAAAAATACGTAATAGCACCCTTAATGCATGCATATCCTAGGAAATGTATAATCTTCCTAGGAATTGTATACAATTCCAATATCGTATTAGGAAATGTGTAAAGTAAATGCTTTCTGTAATAAAACACGTTGTTATTTTTTTTATTATAAGTAGCTCTTATTGATACAATCGGGTAACAGTCATACCGTAAAATTGTAATAATATTATGTTCATATTATTATCTTACTAATTAACATTTAAAAAATCAACTATCTAACTTTTAACGTAAATATCACAAAATCAACTTATATTTATTCTTATAAAATCAAATTTTCATTTGGCAAGTAATCAGTCCCCTCGTCCCGCTGTCCCCGCGTATATTTGGCGCAGTCGGATTGTATAATCCGCCGTATTACATTACGGCTAGCTGTTTTAATATGCCGAAAATTCGTCTTTTTCCAAAATTCTACAAAAAGACGGTCGCGAGCCGACGGAGCCCCACTTCGTGGGGCTCCTATTTCTGTGTAGTTTTAAAAAACACGAACCTAACCTAACCCACCCCCTTATCCAAACCAAAAATTTCTGATTACGAATTATCGGCATAGTTACTACAAAATGCCGACCGTTTGTAAACGGCCAGATTATATACAATTTGCCTGCGACATATCAATATCTTAAATGTTTAACATTTCCGATAGCTATTTAGGAAATGTATAGATTTCCTAGGAAATGTGTATAAAATAATTTATTTCACACATTTCCGTGCGATTTTAGGCATTATATACATTTCCTAGGAATTGTATACAATGACGGATTACATACATTTCCGGTAACATATATAATATAAGCTTTTGTGTGGGCTATGTAAAGCATTGTTAATTATTATTATTAGAATATACGAGAGTCCGCTTTGTCCCGCTCTAAACAATAAAAGTAATTGACTTAATAGTAATTCTACACGACGTCCACCACACGAGGCTGTATGTGACATATTATTATATTCACATTTTAAAGGAGCGCATAATTTAGCATAAAATTGGAATTTCATATTTTACACTTAAGCGCGATTAATTCGGGAAAAATGCGTGAATTTTCGTCGCTTATACTGTCGCGCCACTCCTGTTTGGGAATTTAATTATTTTAAACATACCTAATTATTTTGCATTTAACGCGTTTACAGGTTATTTAGCTTCGCCGTGATATTATGAGGTATTTTGTATCGAATACCAAGATAGACTTCATTTTACACTTGATCTACATCACATAACACAGACATGAAGTTTTAATCTTGAAGGCGGATAACCGTGTAAGAAAAGGGATCCTTGAAACCGGTCTGAACGGAAAACTTAACATTCAAACTTTCTCACTTCTTATTTTGACAAATGCGTTTCAGTTTTATTGAACTCTTTTTTCAATAATTACCCACTAAATTTAAATTAAATTCATTATTATTAAATATTAATATAAATTATATCTCCATAATACACGGGTACCACCAGAAGGAAGATACCCGGTCCTTTGGAAGGCTTACGTGGGGCCACAGGTCCAACACGCAGAGGCCCTTTAGAGAATTTAATGTGTTGTGGGACACCAGCCGCAGCCTGCCCATGACTGCACTATAGAGATACAGCCCTGGGCAATCCGCGGCCAATGTAGGACTATTGCAGAAAAAATGGAAATGAATAAAACTGGGTTATGGAAGGGGGTGTTAGATGGACTGGTATATTGGGTCTATGGGGACTATGGACGTCTGCCTTTTCAATATTAAAAATTGAAAATTACGGCAGACGGTGACTCACCAGTTCGGTCGATGGGCTCCCAAAAAGGTTACCGATAATGGCAACAAGGAGGCAACATCAGCTGAACGGCTAGGGGTGTAGAGAGGTGCGGCACCGGTTTCACCATCGCGGGCCCGCAGGCCCGGAGCTGGTTTCCCCGCTATTACGCCATTAGACAATTCCACCCCCGAGCGAGATATGCCATCCGGGGGCGATGAGGTCGTCACATCCCTACGCCTATATTAATTATATTAATATTATTCATTATTATTTTCATTATTAAATTTACCCACTTCTGATTTGTAAACGCTACTTAAAAAGAAAGCTTACAATTTACCCTATTTATATAGGACATTTTGAGCACATTGGAATTCTTACTGAATATCTATATAAAGAATCCGTTGAGACTTAAGAATTCTTAGAACAATTAAGGCATAATGAATCTTACCCTACTTAAAGACGTTTACTTTGTGTTTAAATTATTCAAAATTTATATAACGTGCTTACGTTATAATTCTATAAATACGTCTTTGTACGTTTACATTGTACGTACTTAACTTATCTGATTACTTTATTCATTCTTCTAGAAAAAAAGAGATTGGAAATGGTTAATATAATATGCTCGTAGCGGAAGAACGCGTCTAGCGAATGTTGCAATAAATTGACTATTTTCCCTCTCAAGAAAAGTACAAACGATACAAGATTGTAAGCGCTAGAGATAAAAATTTTAATACTTAATCGCTGGCTGTTCACGCCGAGTTGGTAAATTCGTTTATCTCAGAGACAAGAGCTGTGAAATAAAAATAGCTCGGCGAGTTATGTTGGACCAAAGGATACGACCCATCTTTGCTTGCCTACAAACCAGTGTGGTTAGACCTCCATGTTATATAGCTATATCTATGTAGCAGAGGTCAAGCTATAAAAGGAGACTATGCATCGAGGTTTTACGAAACATTCAGCTCGTTTAAACCTTTATAGAAGTCGATATTGAATACTTCACATCCAACAAACAAGAGTACAATACGGTTTTCTGCAAAGTGCCGAAAGTTGTGTGTAATCTAGACAAATAGTATTTACTATTTCTTCATTACGATCGACGCTCCAACCGCGGAGTTGAACTGAAAATAAGCGCTTCAATTGTCTTTGACACCGCCGCGTAGTACTGCGAATTTCTCGTTTGATTTTCACGCTTTATACCAGACTATACTCATTAGTCGTATATATTATTAGTTCTATATGAGAAGTGTTATTCAATAAATGTAGCTAATGTTTTATTTTTCTTATTAACAATTACAAACTGTTACTTTCGAAACTGGTACTACTAATATTACCTACAGTAAATTTTACTTAAATAATTTCGTGGAAATCTCTACGTCTGTTTCTCAAAGACTGCATAAAATACATTAGTCAAGGATCATAAAAAATGGTGTACTTAATGCATTATTAATGTGTTCTTAATCCAGGCACTATCAACATTGATCAAAAACAGCAGACGCACAGATTTAGATATAGTAATCCTTATTAAAACAATTTATTCCCGTTGTTAGAAGCATGTTCACGGGATAAGTCTTGCTTGCGAGTTATAAGCACCCTGTTGGACCGATTATGACAACCGTTCTATATTACGCTATTGTTAGCTTGAATAATCTTATTTCTTGGAAAAGTTGAATGTAGATGTGTAAGATACTACGATTATGTTTTATGAGAGTATCTTCTACATTATTGTTTGTCAGTTAAAATCTTCAACACAACGTGTAATATAGCCTATAAGTATCTTTTATAAAATTTTAAAGACTAATTTAACTTTTAAACAAGAAATTAAGATATATCTCAAATAGTAAAAGTCTTTAAACCCTCATAATGATAGGTAATCCTTTTTTATATCCATAAGTATCGATACTGTAAAATGGTTCGTAATTGCGTCGTGAAATTCCCGAAAAATCTGGTTTAATCATCTGGTCGTCGGTTTTGATTGATGAAAATCGGTCCACGATTTTCGAGATGCAGCGATAGCGCGGGAAAGTCAGGGGTTTTTATAAAATTTCAATTTTAACTTGTTATCTTCGGCGTCGGATCGCCGATGTCACTGGGCCACTGGACCTTTAACCCGGCGAGCATGAGGTGTAATAAAGTTACATCAAGCATGAGGCAGGGTATGACATACCCTTAATACAATCTAGCATAATTTAGTATTTAGTATTATTTTCTTTACTTTGTTGATTATATTGTGTAAAATTATGTTTTGGTAGTGTAAAATGAAATAAAACAAGTTTAGAGATCTACATTAAATGTGCATGTTGAAAACTTATTTACCTGTTAGAAAAAAAAATGAAATTTTGAAAAACTCACACGTTTATTCGTTTATTTAGGCTTTTACTAGTTATGTAATTGAAATTAAATTCCTCATAACTTAAAATGCCACAAACAAAGTATATAACCTGCTCATAATATTAAAATCCTAAATGATGTCCCAGTTATTTGAAATCACTTAATAACACCAATTAATCGACCAATAACGTGCCGTTTGATTTCATTATCACATAATCGAGCGTTGATAGCATATATGTATGCATTATCTGTATAATCGCCCCCTTTGTACTCAGTCCCTTAAATGTCAGTCACAGTGCAGGGCAGCCAGAAGCCTAAGGCTATATGATGCACTAGACTTACATCATCATATTGTCTTATGGGATGTGGTATTTCAATACAAAGAGCGGAAATATGCAACGTCTTGTAGAATCACATATCGAAGAATGAAATTAGGTACTTTGGTCATAACTTTTATGTGGTTGGAGGTATTTTGAATAGTCAGATTAGTAAAAACACTTTCGTTTACTGAATCGTATGTTTTCTGTCTTTCCGTGGTCACATACTAGGCTCGTTTCTTCTTGGTCCAAATCTTCATCGTCACAACTATAACAAATATTAGAGGCGCGATAAATAATATATTCGAAAATGTAGAACATAAGTGAGCTTATACGACAGAGACAGGAAGAGGATTATAAACTCCGACTTTCTTAATGTGAGCGATTACATCCTATATGAATATTTTACTACTCTGTCTACGTACATTAGGCCTTTCCAGAAATACGAGCGCAAGGAAAACTCTCAACTGAATTTGAACTTTAACTACTTGAAAATAAGGGTAAAATTTAGACATGCCAAGATGTTTTCGCAATATTTACTTTTCGTTTAGTGACTTACGGTGCGCCGCCGCGCCGTGATGAAATCACTCTGCTCTAGGAAACGTTGTGATTTCAATTTTAAAAAACGTCTCACAATTCCATTTTATAGATTTTCCTTCGGTGAGAGTCTTAAGCTTTTGAGTCGTGAGCTTTCGAAAGCTTGTTAAACATAGCATTTTATGCCAATTGAAATACTAAAAATCTTATCTAAAGGAATAATGCATTTAGAATTAAAGGTGAATTTAGAAATTGCTAATTTTGGAATAGCTTTTCTGAGTGGCAGCACCAAAACTACAGATCAAATCAGAGAGTACCTCAGATTAGTTCGGGACGGGTATCAATCAATCATCATCCCAAATTCATTTTACAAATCCACTCAGTTCTAAACTCCCTTGTTCCTTTCTCTGTTACATACAAGACATTAGATGAGCTACCCTATAATATTTGAATTAGTATTCAGTTGTTAGTTAGTATAGTTGTAGTGTACAGTTTTTTCCATTTTTTGTATAAAAAATAAGTGACACTTATCTAAATTTTTAGAACATTCTATACAGTACAAAATATTATGTACGTTCCATATTTGGTTGCGTCCACAATAACTGAACAATAGGTGAAACCTCTAAAACACAAATGCACATCGGACAAAATTCGAGAACATTGACAAAAGATATTTTGTGTAAAAGCGTAGGCTGTTCTCTGTGTTCGGAGCTACATGGAAACATAAATCAGCTTAGGCAATGCGTATGTGAATCAGATAATGCCTATTTCGGATATTGTCTTTATTATTTCGAACCTATTTATTTTATAATGTGAATACTAATTTTTAGGTTTAATTGGTAACATTTTAAAAACTTATAAACTGGTGTACAAAAAGCTCTTCATTGTTACTTGGGGTGGATTTTTTGTTACCAATTCTTTAACTGGGAAATTTTCGTAATATATTCAAAGTTTTATTTTCGAAAGTTTAGCACTTTGAACACAGCGACTCACTTCGCTTTGGTTTTATTAATGAATCGAAGAAACGATAATTCTATAAATTTTAGTTTTTAAATCGCTCTTTTAACATTAATATAGAAGTATGTAACTATCTTTGGTTACTAATTTATAAATGAAATATAGGCATATAATATTTTAAATAATAAATATAACGAAAATTGCCAAAAATGTATTTGAGGAATTTAATAAAGCCATAATATAACATTATGTCGTCCAAATTTTCAATCTTTTGCCGTTGAGAAAATTTTGTACTAATCGTTTAAAAATGATGTATTGCTATCCGCAGTGCAAAATGCAAAATTGTAAGAGATAAAACTTTTATTTATGAGTTTTATCTTTGGTCATATATTTTAAATAGAATGTGAACATTCAAAATTTAAAGTATTTGAGCAATAGGCACATACTGTCTTTTATATATTATTTTTCACAAATATTTCTATATCTTCTGATATTCACTTTGTAAATTCAACAGAAAAAGAGATATGAAAAAAAAATTAGGCACCAACCTTAAAGGGCTGAAAATACAAATTTCAGTATATCAACATGATAATATGTAAGTATTTGAATACAGATAAAGTAAATAAAATATGAAAATATTTCAGTGAAGTTTTCGAAAATGGAAAGTCAATAAATAACCGTTTAAAATGCAAACGTTTTCAATAATTATAGCCAACGTTCCAAATTCCTTTTTGGAAAAGTTAAAATCGGTTTTCATTCGAAGCTTCGATGTTCTTCAACCTACCAACTATTATAAAGTAAATCATCATAATATTACGGGGATATAGCCATATAAAAATAATAATTTATCTATAATATATAGGTACTATAATATACTACACTACTAATAATATATAAAAACAAGAAAATGTTTGTCATAAATGTATGTACATATGGGGGAATTTTTAATTAATATGTAGACATTTTATACATTGCTGAACTGTAAAATCTTTGAAATCAGCAACAGCCATTGATTTTTTAATTAATCTGTATCGACTGTTGTAACTTTTGGCGACTGTTGTAAAGTGGCGATAGATAAAATAGGCTATCAAAATACAATATCTGAATAAATATTTTTCATAATTGTATAGTACAGATTTAAAAATTTAGTTCTAATTAATTCACTATCCTTGTAACCTCCGACCGAATGTTGAAAATGTTTGCCTTTAAAAAATAGATAAAACACTACATTTAGAAGCCCTTCTGGCTAACATTGAGAAACACCACACAAAAAAAAAAACTACATTTTCATCGACTGCTCTTATGCTCTAGGCTATTTTCAATTTAATTTTTTATGCGAATGTAGTTCTCGATAATAAAAAAGCAAATATGCTATGTATGCTATATTTTACAAGTTTTAAATAGAGTTGTCAAATAAAATTAGACCGTTAGAAATATTTAATAAAGCGCGTATCACTACATAGTATAAAACAGCCACTTTCTCTGTCCCTATGTCTAATGTATGCTTAAATCTTTAAAACTACGCAAAGGATTTTGATGCGTTTTTTTTAAATAGATAGAGTGGTTCTCCAGGAATGTTTTAGTATACAATTTATTAGGTTTTAGAGAAAGTGGGCGAAGCCGCCGGCGTAAAGCTAGTAAATAATATTTTAAAACACTATCAGCTTTAAAAAAACCGAGATTGTCAGGTTTAAAAGCATTCGCTTTACATTTTATGTGATTGGTGAACTTTTGTGAAACCGCAGTGTTTGATAACTAGGTATCTGAAATTGTTTGTTCCAAGGTTTGTTCACATCAACTTATTATAGTTATCTACACCACTAACATATTATACATTGACTGACCGGTTGGCTTGGTTGGTAGTGGCCCTGCCTTCCAAGCCAGAGGTCGTGGGTTCGATTCCCACCCGGGGCAAATATTTGTGTGATGAACATAGATGTTTGCTCTGTGTCTGGGTGTTAATTATCTATATAAGTATTTATTTAAAATTATATATGTATGTTTATCAGCCATCTGGTTTCCATAACACAAGCGAAAGCTTAGTATGCTTATAAAGCTTAGTAATCGTGCCGTGTGTGAAAATTGTCCTGAAATATTTATTATTTATTTATTTATTACACGAAGTTTATTACTCAACATTATGATAAATATACAATAAAAAAAAATAAATAAAAATATCTTTATTTCACAACCTCAATTACAAAAATATACAAAAACAATGTATAAAATGAATAAAAAAGTGCACATATTACCTACTAAATAAATTGCATGTATTGTTTGCATTTATCATGTTATAAAAGGGGTAATTATTTTAAACATACTATAATAATAGGTTAAGATATCTAATTGACAAAATGAATAAAAGTCAAAATAAAATGTGTACAAATACCGGCCATTCAACATCTTCTCAATTGGAATTCGATTTAGATGCCATTCTTCTTTCTAAGTTGGAACCATTTTTCTTAGTGTAACTCTCATATTGGAAGTTTTCTCGATTTTATAAGTTATATACCCAACATGACAGCGAGTGAAGATGTTGAGTAAGTTTTGTAGAAAATGAAGATCCAATGGGGCGATGAAAATTTTATAAACCATAAACAGTGAGTTTAAAGAAAGAATGATATCTACGAAACTTTTAACTCGACCTTTGAAAAGTTTAGAAAGGAGAAAAAGATTTAGTTGTCATTATTTTTTAATATACTAGCTGTTGCCTGCAGCTTCGCCTGCGTGGAAAAAATAAATTTTCATGGCACATGGGAAAAATAGGGGATTTTATCCCCTTGGAGGTAGAATTGATAAAAATCCTTTTTAGCGGATGCCTACGTCTTAACATCTACCTGCATGCCAAATTTCAGCCCAATCCATATAGTGCGGTGATAGATCACTATGTCAGTCAGTCAGTCAGTCAGTCACCGTTTGAGTTGTATATATTTACGTAGATAAGTAAAAAAATACATAATATACAATAAAATAAGCTCTATAAATGAAGCTGTTTTTCACATCGTCATCGACAAGGTATATTCAAAAGTTAATTCAGCTTCAGGGCTCGGCGTTCTCTGTAATTGAAGCGCTGATTGATTTATACGAACACAATGTTACTTTGTAGTTTGTACGTACATTGTCCGTCGCCTCATTAAACAGGTATTACGAATTTGTAATCGCTTTGTTTACACGGATATTCCGCATCTCGTTAAACGCAATCGTAAGTATCAAATGCCCGAAAACCGCTCGTTCATTCGACATCACCGCTTCATAGAAGTACCATACTTATCACCGCAGGTTGGATTACTAACTGCACAATTAGTGTTTAAGCCAACTGTACATTCGAACCCCCTTTATAGTCTGCAAAAGCAAAGGTAATTAAAACGTGCACAAACAAAGTACGTTCAATGGGTTTGGAAATTCATTAGTCGTAGGATAGTGGATATGAAATTATGATTAGAGGATGATTTGTTAAAATACATTGTCCGTGTTTGTCAGTTGTATGCCCTTTTATGGTTGGACAGATTTAAATGAATTTTGCTTTGTGTTATTCCTAGGCTTACCTAGATGGAGCCGCGGGGGGTTTGTTCATTTAAATACTTCGTCTTTGGTCAGGTTAATTACAAACGTTTCAGTGCATAAACATTCTATTTCTCTTCAGTTTATGATAATTGCTTCTTTATTGATACTAGTTACTAATTCAGCGCAAAAATATTCGAAAGGCTCCTATTAAAACAACGTTGATTGATTTTCTTTAGAAGTGGTGGTTGAAAAGTCGTAAGTATACTTACTTATGTAGGTACTAAATATATTCTGAAAAATTAAAAAACGTGTCAGTAGATGTCATTTCGATATTAAGGATGTCATTGTTAAAAACAAATTTAGTTGAAATCTTGTTATTTAGATTTCTATGGTTGAAATACTAATGTATTACGTTGATTAATTATTTTTTATTACACGTGCGACCTGTCCGTATTCGGAGTTTTAAATTTTACTGTATTTAAAAGGTACATCCCGTTTCAATATCCACGTATTTCATGCTAAATTTATTTTTAATCAAAATGTATTCCCGAAATATTCCAGTGCAACTTTCTATAGGAACCTATTAAGTTTAAATCAAATTGTTTTCCTTTGAAAGCGATGCCGTTCGTAACCGTCGAAATGACATGACGATATTGAATGCAAATAATTCTTGTAACTCATCAGTATTTGATTGAAATCATTTTAGAGAGACTTTGTGAAGATGAAATGAACCAATCGTTTTCTTTGGTACATACTTATCTTTTACAGACTTTGGTTCATTTCCTAGACGTTTTGGCTATGACAGTTAAATAAAGATTAAACTGTCAAAAGACTTTGTCGTATATGACATTTCCATCTTTAGAACCACAGAACGGATCGTTCTTCAGATTTTAAACGACAACTTTGAAAGTGCAATGCAATGCCAATCATAATAGGTAAACTTTAATAAGCATGTCTTAAAGAATAATACATAGATAGAGACAGATATTTTATTACAACAAACCCTTAAACAAATTTAGGAATGGTGGGTTGTGTAAATCCACCGCTTCTTTATCGAGAATACTATTAATAGATAATCGCAATAGATAAGGGATAACATATTGCAATGAATAGATTTGTAGAATTACAATATTTTTCCGTTTATAGCACACACGTGGGATATGGCTCATTCAAGACTTTTAAAACATAGGATAATTGCGTACATAAACTATTTTTTACTCATCCCCGAATTTATTAGTATAAATAGATATTTAGATATTTACTTTAGTTATATAATTTGTTAATAAAGGCTTAGCAACTTGATTCTTAAGGGAACTCTACTTATTTTACCTGATTTATTTTTCAGGCACACCAATTTATTATTTGCCCGTTCATTGATTAGTCTTCTATTGTTTATAAAACTATATTTAACAAATCAATTCCGATTAATTCTATATCGGTTTCATAATATTATTTTATCTTCAAACGAAATGAATACGTAATATAAATATACATGATCTAACTCTTAACGGTCAGATAGTATCAATGTTCTACGAAAATATTTATTCTAACGTGTCGATTCAAGCCAAGCGTTTTCGTAGACAAATATAGAATTGTTTAGTCTACAATAACTTGCAAGGTGATACCACAGGTGATACATTACATATTGATATTGTTCTAAATTACTTCGGTATTATTAGTAAGAGTGGGAGTAGAGTGCACCTACAGAAGTGAAACTGGGAAAGTTGTAACAGTCTTAGTATCGTAATAATGAAGTAGTAAAGTTAATATATTATGTAATATGTATATCGGGCTTTGTGCTTTTTTACATGGCGCTGTGAAGAAAAGATGGAATTCCTTCAGCAAAAAGATCCTATATGATTAAGACAAACTGATGGACAAGTTCATGCGACAGTTAGCCGTACGGTGTCATCTATCCAGCAGTTCCCATCAGTAATTACGTATTGGTAGTCCCTATAATAAATAAAATACGATAGTTAAATGTTAAATTTTGAACGCATATATACTATAGAATCCGCAATACTATGCGAAGCTGTTGATTAATAGGGTCATAAAATTCGGTCACAGAAATTGGAAATGTAAAGTTCAATGTCTCGGGATTATGGATGTCATAATTTTCAATGCCATAATTATGGTGCCATAATTTTCAATCTCAGCTAAATATTTTAGTCCAAAACAAAACTCGTTAATTCAATATAGAAATTAAATTGAGCGCGACAAGTTAATTACACTGAAAATAATCTTACAGCTTACTACACGTGTTTTAAGCATGACAAGTTGACTCAAGTATACTTGACCAATAAATTTGCTCTAGAGAGAATTTACATTCTGTTCTTGATCATACATCGTCGTAAGTATATGGAGTACTGGAAATTGCATCGAGCCCGGGGTAAATGTAAATTTGATCGTATGCCACAAACTTTGAATAAATATTACATCGCAAGTCCTTTAAAACGATACGAAGGTAAATAATATGAACATATTTTTGTTTACACTTAATGTTACTCATATTAATAAGAAATGTACACATTGAATTCTTTTAATAAAAGTTCAAAGTTATGTCGTAATGTACGACATTTACATTTGCACAATTTATTAATTTATAACAAGCAAATTTAGTTATACTTAGTTTATAATACTGAAGCTTCCAACATAATTTAATAAACAAGTATGGAAAGGAATTTGAAGATCTTCAATATTTTATACTACTTTTCTCTAGGAATGTGGAGCACGCAAGGCTTTGCATTCCTAGCATATGCATTGATATAAAAATACTCATGCATAGATATACAATGTAAAGCAAATGTACATGAACAGTTTAATGGCCAGAAAAGGTTCTCTAATGCGCTACAAAAACCTCAGAAACTATGAAATGCGTGACGGTGGGTGACTATCGGTGTTTGTTCTAAGTTCCGTGTAGACGCGGCACAAGTAATGAAATTCCTAAACTTCTTAGGAACGTGCCTAGTCGCCTGTTTGTGATTCGATTTGGATTTGCATTTCCGGGAAAATGGCGACCTCCATGACTCCGCTCCGTATTAACGATTTTGGAAAACATTTTTAAGCGACGTGCTTCGACCGTTTAGTACAAAGCTTCGGTTATTTGTCTTTCGTTTTATCATAGCAATCGTTAAGATTGTGGAAGTTTACGCAGTAAACAAACTTTGTTCGAAAAGATTGTAATGGAATTTGAATTTTTGTTTGTATTATATTACCTACTCATTGCGTTGTATTAAATTTTTGTATATGTGAGGGTAAAGTTAAAAGTGTAGTACGATCTTTTTGACAATATCTATTTTTATTATTCGAAGAAAGATGATTTACATTATTACATTAATATAATATTTGGTTACTATCAAGTAGAATGTCGTTAAAATTGATTAAAAACTAACTTAATACCATAATTAATCTATTTCATACACAATGCATGTACATTATACACAAATAAAGTAATTACACACCAGAATAAAGATTGATTAAGCATTTCTAATTTCGCGTTCCCGGCGCGAAACTCGCTCATTGGACGTCTACTGCAGGAACACTTGACATGGTTCATATTAGCGTTTAAATATATTATTTTCTTCAGCGAGTTTACTCTAGAATATTTTTTCGGTAAGGTAAGTAATTAAGTGGCCGTTTCTTGTGGATCTGACTTCGCCCTATTTCATATTTTCGGAGTAGGTACCTAGTCCCATACATAAGCTTTATCTGGTATATTTGTTAGAATTATATTTATTCAATATAAGACATTTACTTCAATTTACGTAAGTCTCATATCTAGGAAAACGTGGAAAATAATGAATATATTCAAACATATTATGTGCTTGCGTATACGAAAGGAATTATTTCAAATAGTACACTGCAATATAAATCTTAAAAGCGTATATTCAATTTAATTTTACCAGCAATTCTGGGTAAAACCCACAAAGACAGGCATTCATTAAGATCTTTGTGCCACTCTATGCGGGTCACAACTCACAAATACTCTGTGACCACAGTTACATTATAATACTTACCCCAAGGACCAAACTGCACAATTTACTTCCAAAAGGAAATTAAATTTATAATTAATCTCTTTGAATACTTATTATTTTACTGGGAAAACATAGGTTAATTACATTCATAGAAATAAGTCGGTTTATAAAATTCCCGTTGACGATATTAGAGTCTTTTGATCGCGGTTTAAAAGTAATTAAATTAAATTTAAAAGGAAATTAAAAGTGCCTGCTTTTCAACCGGTTTGCACCTTGCTAGCCTTGACATCTTTATTCATTAATAAATTTTCAGATAAGTTGAAAGTTGTTTCTTGACGTCACTGTTAATTCTTCCTATCTAGAGGATTTGATACGAGGGAAGGCGAGAAGATATTGTGTAATCATTTTTATATTACACTACTTATAATAAGATGATATTTTAAAATACTAAATTATTTGTGTTATTTTTTAATGAACACTTATTAAAATAAAATATGAGAGAGTCAGTGAACCCGACGGGATAGCAGCGATCCTGGTATTAATGAAGTTTAGTTTTTAAGTTTAGAAGTAGACAGACAACGATCGTTTTATAAATTCGAAAATATATTTTGAATCCACATTTATCTTCTAAGAGTTGATACTGTGACCTTAGTTGTAATTCGTCTTATCTCATGTTAGATCCCACGCTGGAGAGCATTATTATAAAAAGTAAGTATATTTAGCTCTTCTTGGAAAAAGAGGCTAACTTTAATAGAATTTTCAATACCGATAGATATGCGAACTTAAGAATGAGATTGCATACTTGGCTCATAGCGGACAAGATTTATATACTCAACAAAAATGCAAGCTAAAATGCGTTTAATTGCTACAAAATACCACTGGCATTCGCGTAAAAATATAAACGGCACGTTACAATCATCTTAACGACCATAAAAATTTCCACCGCGTATCAGATCCAATTTATTATACGTAAAGTTTAAAATTGCTCTCACGTCTCGAGTACGTTACCAGCTTATCCGAGCTAAGTACACCTTCCGAAGCTTTATTGTCTATCCCTTCATATAGCTGGACGGTCAGCAGCGAACATTTATCACTCATTTTCGATGGTTTAGAGTCTCGGTGAAAGAAGCGCTTTCTGGTTTTTGGTATTGTGCATTTAGATATTAATAATTTTTAAGGATATGGGATTTCAGGATAATACAGGAGTCAGAAAAGATGGAATAAAATAATAATTATTTAAATTGCATTTTGCTTTTAAAATTTTTCTTTTATCTCAATTTTGGAATGTTTAAGACGATGAAATTCACAGTAATACAATGCTTAATGTACTCGTAAATCATGTCTTTGGTATAGGTACCTCACCGCGGATCCTCAGTAAAAACAAAAAGTCAGTTTGTATTAGACAAAAAAGCTCATTACTTAAAATGATCAGAACTCCAGCTGGATCTGTCCAATATCCTTAGCAAGAAAACCGGACTACATACAATGAAGGGTTCATACGACCGCGACGCTGTCACATCCCAGTCATATCATACAGCAAGTATGTCTGGAATTTAATCGCAAAAATATGTGGCACTCCAGGTAAGAGTGACATCACAACGCTTCAAGCAGAACGCCTTTCGCAAATAGTGAATATTTTCTTTAATATTCTGCCACTATTATTTGAAATAACTATTCCATAGTATCTGTAAAAATAACTCAACATTACACATGAGTTAATATTATTACAATCATACTAATTAGTTCATACATATGGATGTTAGATAACAATATTCATGCATGACCCAATTCGGCTGATAAAAAATTTCAGAGAAAATTAAAGCGATTGGGAGCTTGTTGATTTTAAGTGAATACATGGAAGGCAAAACTAAGCTCTATATAGATGGAGAGATGGTTGGTAATTCACTGCATACGGTACTTTTTATTTCGCAAGTACGAACCGGGTTTTCGTCAAGTATTATATACGATGTCGAAGGCACCTCAAGTATAACTTGCATCTGCGCTTTAAAAACAGTAGAATAAGCTTCTGTCTAAGCACGCGAGTATTGCTTGAGCGATGATATGACAAGCTATTGTTGCTCATACAATAAGCGACCGAATTAGGTCAAAATAAAAGTGTTCACATAATTGGATTAATTCTGCATCGAGTTGCTTAATGTATGTTGCTCTCTACTTTATATTTACGTGTTTTTTCTTTATTATCTAACTGATCGAATTTTGACAATAATTATAATATTGGTTATCCTTCTTGCAATGCATCAACGCCCAAAAGGAGAGTTGAATCTCTACCACAAAAATCATCACGTCACGTCAAAATATCTGTATATATCAAGGTATATATATCTTCCATAGCTTACTGTGCTAGTGGTGCTATACCTTTACGAATGCAGTTTGTAATTTATGGAACACGCTTAGAGATACTCTTCGCATCTGGATCTTACGTTAAATATATAGAAATAAATATTTGTAATGTTCTCTTGCGACATGTGTCTCTGTATATTTCCTTGTTCTTTCCAGTTTAGCAGACTCCAGGGAGTTTTGTTTTTTGAATAAGTTATAAAGTAATTTTGTTTAGCAGGATTGGTTTTTAATATTTTAAGAATGATAATGCGACTGTCCACTTTCTATTTGTCTCTTGTTTTGACGTATATATGGGAATAAATAATACAAATAAAATGAACTTAATAATTTAAAAGAATACAAAGTAATAACTTATTTCTTATTTCGTACAGATTCGTACTTATTCCAGTCGCTCTTAGAGTGATTGAATTTTTATTTGATTTAAAAATAGACACTCTCTTATTATTCTTTAACACTATTTTACATACAATAAATTTTTATACCCAGCCACAGAATACATAATAGTAGCTAAACGCTACAGAACGGACACTCTCCGCCTCCCGCCAAAATTAAACACTTACCTCACCCCGCACGATCAGTCTAAAAATGGGCCATATTTTTCTGCAAGGACGATACGCAACGAAGATTGACAACTCTAATCAAATTGACTTAAAGTAATTTTATTATTTTTTGGATTTGTGATTATCGTTTTTCGTAGAAAATGGTTAGATATTGTGCTGTTTACGGATGTATTTCATCAGAAAAACGCGAATTTTTTTTACGCTAGTCACAAATGTGCCAACCATAAAGCGTTAACACACACATTTGCAGTCTCTACAGTGTGACTGTCAAAATGATAATTTTGTATGGAGTGTCCGGGGTGTGACCCAACTATGAAATAACGAAGCTTTTAACACGAGTAACTGAAAATATGATGTGACAGATAGTTGCGATGTCACGCATGTAGGTATATCCCGAAACATTTGTCATCTGTTATCCTTCACCCATATTTATAGTCTGTGACATACATTCGTTATGTTTTAATTATCTGTATCCGTTTATGGTAGTTACAAACCACAAACGACTGCAATTAAATACTTGCATTTAATTGGCCCTCTTCACAATGGGAAGCGTTGGCCCAACACATGATAGTCGATGTTTGCCACCATTACGGCGATTAAGAATAAACATTTACAATGACGGCCGATCATAGACATTTAGGCCCTCTACACAATCGTGATTACCTCTACTCGCCCAAAGCTGTCCATTGTGAATGAATAATGTATAAAATAAATAACTGATCAAATGCGAATTATGATTTCGTGTTGTAAAAAACAATAATGAAGACCCATTGTGTAGCTTCTTGTCGTCTCTCGAACACGACACTGTTTTCTCAGAAGGGAGTAGTGTCAAGTTTATATTCCAGTCTATAATCCCTCGGCACCGGGACGAAATCAAGCTTTTAAGTCAAAAGATCCTGCGGTTTGTGGCGCATTCGACACTCTTCAGGGAATCGAAATGTAATGACAATTTCTTGTTGTTGTAGAATTATTAGGACACTAGCTTTCCGCCCGCGGCTTCGCTCGCGTTTTCGAAGAAAAACCCGCATAGTTACCGTTCCCGTGGAATTTCCGGGATAAAACCTATCCTATGTGTTAATCCAAGTTACCCTCTATATGTGTGCTAAATTTCATTGTAATCGGTTCAGTAGTATTTGCGTGAAAGAGTAACAAACACACACACACACACACACATCCTCAACAAAAAAAAAAACTCCAAAAAACGTAAATTTGTAGTTACAAATACAATATAACTGTAAATATGGTAATTGTTTTCCTGGACTAAAGAATTAGATGAAAAACGTAAATTTTAAGTTAGATTACAAATATAATATATCTTATGTATATCTTTCAAGTCTGTAAATATTTTGGTTACAATACGAGTTGTCATTATAATCACATCTTATAGGAATATAATTATTAATAAATTATATTAAAATTCAGTTGGAGAGTGCAGTTTCGATTTTAGATTTTACATTATGATCTAAGTATAATTAACTGATTCGCTTCTAACAGATTATCCGTGCTTTAACTTTAGGTACTGAATACCTAATATAGTAGTAGCTAATGCTAGTACTGTTTTATTATACGTGTACGATAGGATGTTCTACGTTTTCTCTATACATTATTAATGAATTTCCATTAGGTATAAAATAATTCTCTGAGTTACAATTTATTAATACTCGGCTTTAAAATTACTAAATAAATAAATAAATAAATAAAATTGTTTTATTTCAGGACACATTATGTTCCCATATGCAAGTTACAATGTACAAAATTAAAATTAAAGACAATTAGAGCATCATTTATATTTTTCTTGGCTTCATAGGTTTATCCCTAACATAATATGATGCATGAACATATTGCACCAGTACAGAAGTAAAGGATTGTCACAATAGTTAGAGACAGCCACCAGAATACTATTACTGGAGCGTCTCATTCTATCCCAAAAACTTGCGATTCGAGATCGCATTATGGCCCTGAAATCCGGGACCCTCGTCTCCAAAAACATGCCATGCCATACTTACTACATTATTTTAATGAATGCGAATACATTATGCTTATAAATTAATATTCTTATCTACTTACTATAATTTTAATGTACCTAGTTACTTATATTTTAATGAAAACGTTATTTTTACATACTAACATGTGGAAGAATAATAAGATTAAGCATTTATTCTGTTGAGATTTATTTTTATTTGTACACTATTTTCAAGCATATTAATAGATTCACTCAAAGGTTATGAAAGACTACGGCAAAAACATATTTGAGTAACGGAGGATAATCTAATAATTCACGTATAAATTATCATTCACCCGAAAATATAGCAAGAAACGTATTTTATACGGTAGAGATAATCGGACTTGTTTCTAAAAATAACACGCCATTATTAACAATCGGAAATATTTTAATATACCTACCTACGTATACGCAAATCGTGGATAGACATTTAATCGTATTCTTATAATCTTATATTTATATTGTGAAATAATAGGTAGTTTTGTTTTAACAGGCTACGTTAGACAAGTTGAATCACAAAATACAAGACCTTCACTCTTCAGGTCAAATATTTACAATTTATTGGCAAATATTTTGGCATTTATTATATCAGTGTTCACTTTTCACTCTGTATCACATTATTTAAGACATTGTTATTAGACACTACTAGCTGTGCCCTGCGGTTTTACCCGTATTGCTCTGCTCGTATTGGTCTTAGCGTGATGATAATATAGCTTATAGCCTGAATTTTTCAAATCGTCTCCGTATTTCCTGAGATTAGCGCGTTCAACCAACCAACCAATAAACAAACTCTTCAGCTTTATAACATAAGTATTGATAATTGATATTATATAGAATTAACAGATACATACCCTTCGATCCATACAAAAGTGTAGCCCTTGCATTGAAGAGAAGCTAGAACAAATATTTTTGCACATTTCACCCAATTATTGTCATATTGTCATTGGAATACTGTTTGTGCGTGGTTTGTGCACTACTGTATTATTGTGTGTGTTTGTTGCTGACACAATGATATATTTTATCTAAGTATTTTATGTTCTGTTTCGCATATTTATTTTGGTTGAGTATTGATGCAATAGGTTGATTTTTTCTATTAGATAAGTACTCTTTTTTAAATATGGCCTATCTGTTCTAGCAAAAATACATGTATCTATTGCTAGCCTATTCATATATCAAAAGATGGAGCAAATTACTAGCAAATTTAATAGTCGCTCGGCGATCTAAATTCTAATTCCATAACCATTAACAAAAGAGTATAAAATAATAATATGCATGTGAATGTCAATTACACATAGAAATATATAAATTATAAATTTGGTAGGAGAGTAATATGCTAATGAAGTATATAATAACGAAATATTATAAAAACAGCATTTTAATGTGTAAGTATCTGCAAATATACCCGACGTTCCTTAAAATGACTGAAGGTTTTCAATCGATAGTCTATGTTACAAACAATAGTTGTTGATGACCCTTCAGTGACATTTCAATGTTCATTCAGAAGTACAACTTGCAAGTAATAAAACGATTCCAACTTCAAGTCAAAGGTCACAGGGTGGTTAGGACAACTTTCACATAAGGTTCCGTTGATGTCACCTTACAGAAATTTATTAGAAACTATATTCAATTATATTTTCACTACAAAGTATAAAACAAAGTCGCTTCCTCTGTCCCTGTGTTCCTATGTATGCTTAAATCTTTAAAAACTACGCAAGTTTTGATACGGTTTTTTTATGAAGAGTGATTCAAGGAAGGTTTTAGTATATAATTTATTAGGTCTTAGGCAAAGCGGGCGAAGCCGCGGTATAAAAGCTAGTATACAATACAATAAAGATGACTGTAATGAAAAATGTTCGCCCTTTGCGTTTCTCCCTTTAATTTTATCGGAAACTAGTTATTTCCCGCGACTTTGTTCGCGATTACGAAAGATTAAGTGCTAATCGCAAGCTTATTGGCCTCTTTGACACTCATTTCATTATTTTGTAGTCCTTTGTTCGTAGACGATCAAAATTTTAATATATAGCTTAGAGAAAATGAGTGAACCGTGAATGTGGGATAAGGCAAAAATTGTCAACAATTTTAAACTTATTATTATGGTGATATGTAAATAACAGGTGGATAGTCCAATAATATTACTTTTCCACGGTATACATGCGAAAGTGTTAGTGGACGCCTGCTATAATCTAACTCTCTGAAAATTTTCATCTTTATACGGTTTGCGGTTTTCGTGGTTTCTTTAAGAAGGAGTGAGTTGTCACTTTCGCGCGGTCATGATTTTTACTACTTTATTTATTAACCATGATTATAACATGATTAAGCGGAATATAACAAACCGAGCATTTGAATTCAGATTTATATATCTACTGTTATACTAATAAGTAAACAATTAAAACATCCTAAAAAGTGCTATAGCTCTTAGTACGTTCCATCTTATTATAAAACCTGACGATAATCCGACGGTAATCTTACCTATTTTCTCTATCTTTCTTCCGCGAATTTTCCAATATAACGTTCTTTTGTCCCTCCACTGGTACAAAGCACATTTCTTTCAGGCTTCGTGAATGAAAAATGAAGTTCCATTAAGATCACTATTAGATCTACGCTAATACTTTTCAATATAATAGCTTCTGGTATTAAAAGCTTTGTTTAGTTCCGGGTAGAGATGTTGCCTTAACGTTCATAAAACAGTCATTTTACGCTTTTTCTTTTAATCTTTATTGGCTTTTTTCCCATGGGAATATAAAGTGATTTTCAACGAGGATTCGAATATGAATTAATAAAACATTGTGACTAAAATGAGACGAAATAAAGCTACTCTTTCAAAAAGTCGAGTAGCTTTAAATATAGACTATAAATTAATTTAATATTATTACTATACTGTGTCTCATCGAATAAGTGCATATTTAATCGCCGAACTCATATTTTGAATAAAAAATTGAAAGTAACTTTGTCTTTTAAATTATCGGCTTATAGCCGATACGAACTTTGCGCAAAGTACCTAAAGGAAAATGGAAGGAATAAAGTTTTTCCTCACTACTGAGCCCCTATTACCTCTTTGTTCCTTGTGTACGGGTACCTTTCGTGTAGAAAAAAGGAAATGACATTCCTCAAAAGGCTTCAAACAAATATTATTAGTCAAATACTGTATTTATTGTAAAAATTATCAAATTAAATCTAATTTTTCTTTGAATTCACCATAAATTAACATACTTCACTTTTATACCAGAAAATATGTCTAGAACAATCTAAAAGGTTTCAATTATGCATATAATTTTAGAGTGGTCTTTCGAAAACGCAACTAACGCGCGGCTGAATTTTTAGTAACTACAGGCTATCTTGTTTTTACTATGTATACACATTATATAAATTTCATTTCATTTTATCTGCTATTTGCCATATTGAGGCAAATGTTGCTGAACTGGAAAACAATGATAATGGGAGTGCCGAAGATTAATCGGTCACGGTTTATATTCCCGATGCAAGGGCCAAGGCTGAAATACCTAATTTAAATCACATAATGCAATGACTACCGATCCATTTACGTTGGACCAGCGATCCGGCCTTCGCTTTTAAAGTTACAACCATCTAAAAAGGGCCTCCCAATATATGGGATAGGACAACTAATAGAGACCTATATAATTTGGCAGATAATTTTATGAATATTGCGAGAAAACTATGCGAAATTCAATTTTTTGAAATAAACTAAAAAAATGTCTTTTTTCCCCTTGTTTTTCGTTCCCGTGAAATTTCGGAGATAAAACTATCTACTATCCTATATCCTTTCTGAGATCTCAAGCTATCTCTGTACCAAATTTCATCCAAATCGGCTTAGAGTTGAGGCGTGAAGAAAAAACAGACAGACAGAGTTACGCAATTCACAGAATACTTGAATTTTTTTATAATAGAATAATCATAAATTTTCGGCTACACGACTCACTTGCGTCACTTAAACTATCATGACGGTATATTTACTTTGATAAACGCAATATTTACAGCTAAAGTAAACTCATTTAGGTTGACAAACTTATGGGATACCACTTGGTTACTGCGAAATTGTTCTTGTTATCTATAGATTTTACATTAAACAAGAACTTATAAAAACATAATTTATTGTAGATAATATTATAAAAAATTTAAACTATTTAGATCATTATTATATTGATTTTATTAATATGTATATCACTATATTTTAGCGACTTTCCTCCACTGCATCATTTAAAACTATTTTTTTCTATAATGGTACATTTTCTATAAACGTTCTTACTTATTATAAACGTTCTGTATTTTCATTAGAAATATACTTTCTATCAAAATATACTTACATAAATAGACTGGGGTAGAAGCCTTTAAAAATAATAAAAAGATAAAAAAAATCGCAGTCGGATGAAACCCATTAGAAAAGGAGGGGAATATGATGAAAATAAAAGGAAAAATAAATTACGGTCAATCCGAGTTCGGGAAGTGGGAGGGGGGAGCTTTTAAGAGAAAAAAATGGTTTCTCTCGATTTCCGACAAAACTACAAGTCCTACGGAAAAAAGTTCAATGGCAAAGTTGTAGGTAATAAAAAGTTCTACAACTTTTGTATTCACAATTTTTTCACATAACCTCAAAATTTAGGTGAAAAATTCAAAAAACCAAGTTTTTGGTCTTTTATTTTTATCTACTTCAAAATTTATTTTTTTTCTACGAAATTTGGTGGAAACTTACTTTATTATGTCCCAAATACACTGTAATTTATTTGATTGAAAATATTTATTTTTTCGCCTTATTTTGAATTAATACCAAAAAAACAACCTAATTTTCAATCGAAAAGTCACCCGTCAAAATATCAGCTTTTTTCAAAAACTTGGGGAGCCTTTTGTTCATTGAAATCTCTACTTTTATATGGTGTAAAAAAAAATAAACATTACCATAGTAAATGTTCTCAGGAAACGCATACAAACAGTGTGATAATGAGCTTTTACTAAATCAGGCACACTTCTCGAACTCTATATTTTCTCTTGTATCGGCTTTTCGGTAATATTTCAAAAGAAAAAAAATCATCTGTTGTAAGTTACGATACAACTAATATTTTACAGCATATTCAAAAGCAAAATGATGTCGATAAAAACATTTCAGGTCGTTCGAGAAGTGTGCCTGATTTAGTAAAAGCTCATTATCACACTGTTTGTATGCGTTTCCTGAGAACATTTACTATGGTAATGTTTACTTTTTTTTACACCATATGAAAGTAGAGATTTCAATGAACAAAAGGCTCCCCAAGTTTTTGAAAAAAGCTGATATTTTGACGGGTGACTTTTCGATTGAAAATTAGGTTGTTTTTTTGGTATTAATTCAAAATAAGGCGAAAAAATAAATATTTTCAATCAAATAAATTACAGTGTATTTGGGACATAATAAAGTAAGTTTCCACCAAATTTCGTAGAAAAAAAATAAATTTTGAAGTAGATAAAAATAAAAGACCAAAAACTTGGTTTTTTGAATTTTTCACCTAAATTTTGAGGTTATGTGAAAAAATTGTGAATACAAAAGTTGTAGAACTTTTTATTACCTACAACTTTGCCATTGAACTTTTTTCCGTAGGACTTGTAGTTTTGTCGGAAATCGAGAGAAACCATTTTTTTCTCTTAAAAGCTCCCCCCTCCCACTTCCCGAACTCGGATTGACCGTAATTTATTTTTCCTTTTATTTTCATCATATTCCCCTCCTTTTCTAATGGGTTTCATCCGACTGCGATTTTATTTTGTTTCAAAAATTATCTACTCTAGTCTAAAAGTAAATATAAAACATTGAAATATGTAAAATGATCCATTTTCAGCCGTTATAAATATATGAATAAATTACCTCACTCAAAATCCGTTACACGCATATTCTGAGTGCAAATTATTATTTTATTTCTATTAAGTGTCCATTTTAGCATCTGCTTGGTTTAATCATGTCAGACATCAAAGGCCATTGTCTTGTGGCTTTGCAATCTCACATACACAATATCACCGTATAACAATGTAATCTTGACGTGAATGGTGGCATTATTATTGTTATCTATCGATTCAAGCATCTTCGTGCTTATCTTCGTGAATGGCCCGACTTGCACCTGCCAAATTTCCCTCGTATTTTCAATTTTCGAACTCGTGCAAATATCTATGAGGGCGCTTTATCTCTTTTTATTTCTATTGAAGTTTATATAAAATGAACTTTATTCGAAAAGAATTTAATACGTAATTCCTTCGTTCGATTTTAATGTAATAAATGGTTACATTTTTAAGATCTAAAATATAATTGTTAAAAAACTATTGTTTGAAAAGAAAATTGTTATCTCTGTGGAATCAATAGTTACAGAGTCATAAATATTAAAAGCTTGTAGGTACTTACAAAGCTGATTTGTATTTCGATACATCGCGGATATTTATAAGATAAGCCTTTTTTGTATACGTGTGTCAATGTAACGAAATTGTTATTCTAAATACAATCGAAGCGAAGGACGAACGTATTATGATTATAGATGGCTGGATAATAAGCGTAATATTTTAATTTAGAATTTAAACCACGAATAAAGATATATATATATATTTTTATAATTGATTTTTTGTCTATTTTAAAATGTGAAAAAAATAATTATTTTTTAGCTTATTGCCTGTGGTTCCATAAGTTTCTAATTAAAATGCATAATGCTGTGAATCTAATATATTGGCGTTACAAAGGAAGGTCCTTCGAAGTCCCGTTAATAAGGTTTATTAAGGGTGACTAATTAAAATATAATCATACTGTACCTTTCATTGGCTCTAAAAGAAATTATCAGACGTTAGTTACAAGAGGTTTAAAGGGAAATTTCTACATGGCTGCATTTGAGCACCGTTTCAGAATTAAAACGTAGTTTTATAGGTTCACTTTTAATTATTATGAAAGTCATATAAATCTCAGCACTTTAAAAGGCTTTTATGAGAGCAGTGCAAACGGGCTGATGTGTTACTTTGGCAAACAGCATGGGCCGAAAGCATTGGTCATTTTGTACCTGGTATTGTTGGATTTTATAGATTACCACACAAATTGAACTCGCACATTATAAAGCAGTAGCTTGTAATAATGTGCGAGTACAATTTGTGAATTGTTTTTTCGATTTTACAAGTTTTTATTTAAACTCAAGCGATGGAAATATTTATCTTAATCATGTCTAAAACTTTTTATATTATGTAGTTATTACAAAGTAAATTCTGGAAAATTTTTCCGGAGAAATATGTTTTGTTCACAATAATTGGACCATAATAATTGTGAAATGATATCAATTTCATTAGAGATATTTGTTGTCGTTCCATTGTAGCATTTCTGGGAACATGTCAAGGAAAGTTATAGGAAATGAATCAAAACTGAAAGGTATTAAATGGATCAATCCAAGCTTCATTGATTTATGAGACATCTGTGTCATTAATTAGAACAGATATAGTTAAACTCAATTAATGTACCTACGTATGCATCTTGACTTATCTTAATTACAATACAGAGTGAGTAGCCTCGCGAAGCAATTGCTGCGCGAAGCAGCTCGGTCAGGATGGACATAGTAAAAAGAGAGAAGTAGGCCAACTCCCGGCGTTTAGGAGCGCACCTAAACTCGCGAGGCGTAGGACAGAGTGGGAACCCAATGCAACGGCGCGCGCGGCGTTGTGTGCGTGCGTACGTTCATGAACGGGTGGCGTGGCCAAGCGCTCCGCGTACATACAAACGGCGCGATGTACCTTTGTTAGAAGATAACATTCTTCTCTCTTTTTACTATGGTAATAGACGTGACTCAGCCGAGGAAAATGACGTGTGCTGTCTTTTTTCTCGGTCGAGCTTCGCTTGCACCAATTGCTTCGCGAAGTCGCTCTGTGGAGACCAGCTTAATGAATATTAAATTAACATTAAAAGCCAACGCAAGAATTACTATTTTACGAAGCTTTAAGCCTCTTGTCAGTGTCTCATCTTCATTATAAAGCTTGAATATTGTTCCCATGATATTTTCAATGTGAGTTGTTCGTAATATTAACAAAACGTCAGAAAATGCATGAGTGCCCAAATACAAAGCTGTTGTTACAATACCTTGATATACCTAGGTCGTTTATGTGGGACTGTTGTATGAATAATATGTATACTGTATGTATACTAAATACTAATACTATAACTTCGATGGTTTAAAGTTATAATTTAATAAAGTAGACGTTTAAAATTTTATGATATAGACTTAATAGATATAGAGTATAGACATATTAGACATATTATGCATAATTAGATTCCTCATCATGTTGTTGTTTGTTGCTTCAATTACCGTAGAGGTTGTTCATGAAGGTCTTAAAGAAGAAAGGCTCAAGTTGCATGCGAAGGTAACTGGTACCTAAGTCTAAGTTGTTCTACAGATTTTAAACACGAGCTAGTAAGTGATAAGCTTGATCAGTTGGACTGAAGATTTAGTTATCTTATTCGTGTCACACTACCAATAATAAATAAAATGATTCAATATATTTAATTTTAAAAGTTGATAAAATTGTATCACGTAATCAAAAGTGCAGTTAAAATGTTTCATAATTAATGTATCTGGATGACATATAGAGCAAATTAAGTGAGAACTCACACTGATATTAATCGGTTTATATCGTTTTAATTTGATATGAAATGATACAAATTCACCGCATTGTTCAAACAATTCTGAAACCAAACGTTAAGTATCACATAAAATCATTATTAATTAGTGTTTGATATAATTATTTTAAACATTCCGCCGATTGGATCATGAATTTGTATTGCATGGAAATTGGAATTATTGTTTAGTTCGTATTAATTATAGTACTTAGTATATTGTGTGCATTAAGCTGATATTCACGTTTTGTTTAATAATTTTTTAATTGATATGTTTTGGATCGAAACTTGACTAATATCTAAATTACGCCGTAAATAAAAGTCATTTAACAAGTCCCGTCAAATAAAGTTCGCTATTTGATGATGTATATGAAATATCAATTAATAAGGAAATGCATTAATGTTTGTACATTTTGGTCATCCTCACAGTACGTCCAATACAACTGAGCCAGAAACCAATATCCTTGACAAATCGCCTTTGTACAATGTTATCTAGTTACCCCATTATGTAACGCACAACAAACTACACATAACATATTACTGGAACTTTGTACGAAATGTACCAGTGAGTTACGAATTCAATGGAAAAAGTGCAAATCCTATGGACTTTAGTTAACACGTGACGTAGAACTAAATAGCATTAGGAGTAGCCGCGGCCAATTTTAATTTAAACTGACACTGATCCTAGAAGCTCGCTACACTAAATTTTGGCTATAAATTCAATGCAGCTTGTCCTATTGAATATTAATTAATTTGTTTGATGGTAACGTGAACTGAATGATTATTGTTAATGAGGTTTTCATTGTAGGTGTAACGATTAATGCTTAAATGTAGCCGTTAGATACATTTATCGAACAATTTGAAATAGATACTCAATACGATATTAATAAACTAAATTAATTGCATTCGGATTTGTTTGTATTAATTAATAACCTCACATGTAAAGAACTGAACATATTATGTACCTAACTAAAACGTACGTGTGTAATTATTAATCATACAACGATAACAAGATACATAAAAAAAGCATATTTATTGGTATTTGTATTTGCACATGTATTTGAATAAATAAATCATTTGAACTACATTAATCAACGTTACACTTAAATAACCAATCTCGATACGAATTAATTCAATGACGCATAAATGTTTCAAAATAATTAAATCGGCTGAATCCAGATCTATTCAAACGGTTAGGTCTATCCCGCACTTAGACAACGTGCTAAATGGAATCTAACGGCTTCAATTCAAACATTTGACAGCTAGCGTTGACAGTGACTTTGACAGTGACAGCCATTTGCATTCCTCGCGTGGACTACATCTATACATTTAATCTTTTATCGCACGAAAATTATGCATATAAAAGCGTGTATATTATTGAAGGAAAGAAATAAAAAAAATAGTTCGCATCTCAAATGAAGCGAAAATGTATTCAAATATAAAGTAGTAGGAAACAAAGAAAATAAAAAGTTTTATGGTCCAGTTAAAGGGTTGTACTATTTAATACCAGTGGCTAATTCCATTTGAATAAAATTTATTATTATTTATTAAGATATTTAGTTAGTTAGTTGCATGATAGTTTATAACATACTTATAATGGGTACCTTTATTGAATTCTGGAAGAGATAACGGCTAGTTGCACCATAGACTATATAATATTATACTTAATACAGGTTGCATCTATTTTACTTTACCTGGAAATTCATTTGTACTAAGTCCTCTGTGCGAACGCATCAGAACATATTATTTAGAATGCATTGTCTTTGTGTACTTACGAGTATATCAATATACATTTATGACTGTTGTTGCGAAAGTTCAGTTTAATTCCGCTTTGAGTCCATATTGTAGTTAATTTTTCACGGAAATTTGTCGCAAATGCACATTTTTTCGTGTAAATATGACTCTAACTTTTCTCGTCTATTGTCCGATGTTTAACTTACTCTTTAGAGGAAAAACTGTTGAACTGACATGAACATTACAAACTTTGAATGTTATTGATAAACGTTATTTACATTTACTCTTTGCGAGTTTCGATGCAAGTAAAATTATACTTCTCCTTCGTAGAATATGTCAATAGAATATTCTAGACCGGTTAAATGGTCTGATTTGCAATCATAATTAAATAGTTACATTTACTAAATATTTAATGAACTTTAATAGCATGCACTATGCAGGATTACGGACATTCACATATTGTATAATCGTATACACACTTGCAACCCATTACGCCAAGTGTTTATAAAATCACTGTTCGCAATAAAGCGCAATTTATAAACTCATTAAGTTAATCCACCACACTGTTAATAACGCCTCGACCAACGATGGCTCTGATGGCGTGTAAGAGCTGCATTAATGAATTCAAGGTACCCTTTGTATCCTACCAATATTAATACGCCTGCAGTATATTAAGCCGATCGTCTATTATAGCCTTTCCTAACCTGGGGTCAGCGAGCATATCATAGGGGGTCCGCAGAAAAATCAAGAAAATTACAAAAATCTTACTGACTAGACGGCCGGACTTTGTATTTTTCAGTTTTAAGATGGAAATAATCTGTCCAGTGATGGGTGGCTGAGCTATTTCATACAGAAACACTGCAAAAGTTCAATCAAAAAAATATAGATTGACCTATGCGAGTACTGCGAATAAGTTTTTTAGTGGTCCGCGGATCATGATAAATTGGTGCTAGGGATCCGCCTTTAGAAAAGGTTGGACTCTATTATGTATACAGGTTTTGTAATTTGATTCAACGCAGCGCATTTAATAATTAGCGGCGACACAAATCGCGACGATCCTACAACGAAATGGCGTATAATTTTTCATAATTTTCATTCACTAATTTAAAAGCTTATCTCTGCGTCCCCGCTTCCTTGAATTATAACGTTCGAGGCAAATCTGAATTAACTTTAACCGTACTGTGCAAAATTCCCGTGGAACATTTTATATTCAAACAAATACAATTTGCTGGAGTTATATTGTTGTGGCCGTAACAATCGGATTGTTTTGCATTTATGTAAAGTTGTGATATCACAACTTTACATAATAATAATAATACGTAGTAGTAATAAAAATAAGTAGTTTGATAAAATACTTACTATTTTATCTAAATAATACTTAGTATTTTATCAAACTACGTATTCATTCGTATATCATTGTTAAATACGAGGTAAACTTTGGGCCACCTCGTCAATTTTCATTACTACTATTTAATATTCGTGAAAAAATAAGAATATTAATAATTCATGATAGCGGAACACAGAAATAACGTATCAAAAAGTGATCCGTGTGCATCTTAAAGTTTCCTTTCACTACTTATAAATAGAAATGAATTAGTTAAGCGGTACAAAACGGTAAAACTTTACAGACAGAGTCACTTTTGTATTTGCGAAAGTAGATGTAGGTACATATATCGTTGTATGAATTTCAATTACTTTTTTTTAAACTAGCCACCAACGCCCTTCTGTCTTTGCGAACTGTCAAACGCGCGAAGTTGAAAGCCATTAAATTTTCCAAGATTGGAAAATGTTCTGTGCAATTTTCTTAATTTTTCACTCGGTAAGAACGTTCTACGTAGTGTGAACTACGTTAGTGGCCAAGAGAAATAGAGATTCATTATTGTGTAGGTACATTTGTAGTTATATGTATTATATTACACTTTTGAAACATATGAAACTTTTTATGGTGTAAAGTTTGAGCAATGAAAGTCGACTGTAAAGTGTAATGCATCTGTTTCGATAGTTCCATGTTTTACTATTTCTAAAAAGTCAAAATATCTAAAATGTATTAAAGCTACATAATTTACGATATTATTAATATTATGATGAAGAAAAATATATTTATCTTGCTTGTATATTTATTGACTTATTGTATTCTACTAAATAAGCTCCAAAAAAATGTACATTCAAAAAGCGATTTCAGAACGAATGGTAGGTACTTTCTGAAACATTAACATTTTATAGCGTACCTAATAACCCTAAGGAATAGTCTGAATTATAGGAATATGAGATATAATATTAATGCCTATTATAGCTTTTGTTTATTCGATTCACATATTATTTGTAAACTGACGTTACGGTGTCGTTTGTCAAACAGAGCTTTCCTATATAATTTAAAGCTCCGAAGAATGAAATCGAATTTCTTAATATAGACTACAGGCCCATGTTGAAAAAATTATGGGTCATTTGACCCAGCAGGTGACCTATCTAGAATGATATAAGAGCATAAAATAATAAGATTCAGCACTATGACGTCACTTGTAAGCTGTCCACCTGAGTGCAGATGAGAATTCGAAAGTTGAGGTAGAGATTTTCTCTCCTTGTCTCCATGATTTTTGTACGGCGTTGCGGAATAATGGCTTAAAAGCAGTATAGAAATAGTATGTCACAGATGCCGTACAAAAATGGTGGTCCACAAAGTCGGAATTTATTTTTATTTTTCGACAGTTGCCGGGGTAAATTTGGTCATTTGATTTTGTACGGCATCTGTGTCATACTATTTCTATACTACTTTTAATCAATTATTCCGCAACGCCGTACAAAAATCATGGAGACAAGGGGAGAAAATCTCTACCTCAACTTTCGAATTCTCATCTGCACTCAGGTGGACAGCTTACAAGTGACGTCATAGTGCTGAATCTTATTATTTTATGCTCTTATATCATTCTAGATAGGTCACCTGCTGGGTCAAATGACCCATAATTTTTTCAACATGGGCCTGTAGTCTAATACTATTTACCTTACTCGTTAAAATGGCTTTGTTTTGAAAATGAACTTCGTGAGTACTTAATATAAGAAATCAGGACATTAAACCTTTTTAAATTACTTAGACCTTAACCTATTAATGAGATACTTAAATTTGAATGAAATTAGAATCTTTAAAAAAATGTAGAAATGTCGGTCTATGATATACCTAGATGTTGAAACATTAAACTAAATCTTTAGCAGGTGTAGACTTCTTAGAAAATTAACTGTAGTTTATAATAACTCCGTTTAAATTCATGAGTTTCCAGGGAAGTGGATTTAGATGGAATATCTTTAGCAATAATTTTATTATGTATCTACTTAATAGATACTAGCTGTGCCCCGCGGTTTTACCCGCAGTTCTCCTCTCCTGTTGGTCTTAGCGTGATGATATATAGCCAAATATCCTTCCTCGCCTTCCTAGCCTTCCTCAATAAATGAGCTATCTCACACTAAAAGAATTTTTCAAATCGGACCAGTAGTTCCTTAGATTAGTTCAAACAAACAAACAGCTTTATAATATTAAAGTATAGATTTAACGAATTATACATTTAAGGTTTGTACAATAATATTGATTTATGTAAACTATTTCATTCCTAACAGATTTATCGATCGTTTGTCTTTGTTATAAGTTAGGCGAATATTTCGGCCCACGCGACAGACACAGATGCTTGTTAAATCTCTTAAAGGTTTTCAAATAGTTTATTACAATAGTAGTCTGTTATATTCTAACAATGTATTATAATAAAATTGCTATTATATTTGATCCCTTCAAACGAAAGACCTAAGCGAAAGACTATTTCTCTCTCTCACTCAATAAATTTAAAAAATGGTCCTCGGGTTTTCAACAAATGAACATTGAAGTCTGCAACTGGAGAGCATAGAATTAATGATTTTTTTTTAAAATAGGAACACGAACGCACGTTCTCTGGCGCGCTAAAGCGGTCGTCAAAATATTCTAAAATAAAAGTTACTGGCTGGCGAGACTTGTTAAGAAAAAAGACGCCTATTTCATTATTTCATAAAGGAATTGAAAAGTAGAGTGTACAAATCACTCGGCTACAAAATTATTTTCCTATTTCTATAAATGTCAATATTTTTATACATCGTAACTCAGGGCATTCAATCTATTTGCACCTTCTGGTCTATGCTTCTATCGCGGATTAAAATGGCTTTGCGAGATATTTTATTTTTGGACTTTAGTGTATTTTCAATGAAATTCTGAATGAAAATAAACTGTAATGGATTATATTGAGTTACATTTACGCTTGATATTGCGTTGCGAGTGCAGATCAGGCGCGATTTTTATTGTTAATTGAATTGTATACTCTATAGCCGAAAAATGACATTTCACGCATATTGACCTGCCATTTTTGTGTGTGACACTTCTGCCTGAATATTGTGAAGCCAAATGTACAAATAGTAAGAGAAAGTTGATAGTTTATGCTTGTACCGAGTAGGTATTTATTTGTATATTGTGTAACGTTTACTTAGACTCTAGCCTTCTTAGCTTTGCGAATACATAGATGATAAGATATATTTTGTTACGGTCTATCACATATATGAGTTAAAAGTATCTAGGCCATACCTGAAGCTCAATATTCTACTGGACAATGTTTGTTGTTTAAAAGTTTACGCGAAATGAACTTCACGGCATTTGATCCGTATTTTTATAGTTTAACTTAACACTCTTCTGACGTGTTTTAAAATAGGAATTAGATTCCTGCAGGGTTAGAGGAATTTCATTTTATTCCTCGGTGTTTGAATTATAGTTATTACTTATTGATTTATTTTTTTATGTGTACACTAGCTTCCGCCCACGACTTTGTACGTGCATCCCCGTTTTTCCCCGTTCCCGCAAGAATTTCGGGAAATCCTTTCTTACCGGATGTCTACGTCCTAACATCTACCTGCATGCCAAATTTCAGCCCGATACGTCCAGTGGTTTGGGCTGTGCGTTGATAGATCACTATATCAGTCACCTTTGAGTTTTATATATATAGATAGCGACTGTTAAATACTGATTTTATTTTTACTGTGCTGGTATATTATAATTCAATTTATAATTCAATTTCTATAGGCCCAACATGATTGTGATCTATTATGTGTATTAAATTTAAAAAAATAAATTAATAATAATTAATAATTTTATGTGCAATCATTTTAGCACGTAAGTTGTTAAGTACATAAATTGTTTATTGTAGCCCTGCCCACATTTAAATAAAGAGTTTTATTATTTACCATTTTTTACTTTTTAAAAGATAATAAGTGTTTTGCGAAACGATTCGATTATCAATCCTTTACCATGTTTTACGTTCAACTTTACCTACCCATAGAGATATTATTTTGATTAATTTCTACAAGTAGACAGAGATATAACCGCTATCTTGTTCCAGGGACATCCGCTTCAACCGGATCTACGACATCGCTCCAGGCGTGTTCAGCCACCTGCACCGCCTGCGCTCCCTGCTGCTGAACGACAACCAGCTGCGGGAGATACGCTCTGGAGCCTTCCATGGACTCCGGAGGGTGAAGTACCTATACTTGTACAGGAATCGGATCCGACATATCGACTCTGATGTGTTTCAAGGCATGGAGCACTTGGAACAACTGTAAGTATAATTTGGTATTGTAATGTACTAGCTGTACTGCGCGGTTTCATCCTCAAAAGTACCAGTTTCTATAGCTCATGTGTTTTTTTGACGTAGGGACTAAGTTGGAATTAAGAAGGCGCGGTTTTTGTCAAGTATCACTATGCCGTTGCAATCCTGTCTGTAAAACGACGTCGTTTATAATAACATTAATTTAATGATTTTTTTTACACTCATAGCATATAGATGTGCAAAATGACTTTAACATACCATGTTATATAGCACATGGTATGTTAAAGTCATTTTCCTTGTTTAAAAAAATATACAGTTACGGACCCCTTCAACTCTTTAATATACAAAATAAAAATAAACAAAGCAGCAGTTATCAAACGCAGATAAGCGCGATGAATCCACAGATTGATTATAATTTATAATATGTACCTATTATATTATTATGTATCAATGACCCGGGTTCTAAGTAGAGATAAACTCACGTGACTGGCCGAGCCATTCCTCAATGAGTTTCACAGAATATGATGTCATTGTTTTGCATTCTGTCCAATATGTCTTGAAATAGCTTATTATATTTACTGCCTGACCTACTAGCTAACTTCATAGCGGGACTTAATTCTATTAATTGTTGTATTAAAATCGATTGCATTATTCATTAAGTTGCTCTTCAGTTATTTTGTTTTTGTGTATAGGCACAGAATACTTAATAGTAGCAAAGTATAGGTAACTTATAGAGTCGTTTGTAGGAGTGATTTAAGTGCATATTAGTTTATAATTACAATTATTATTTATTACTCAAGCCTCTGATCAGATTGAATTGCTTAAAGCTGAAGTCTCTTTAACTATAATATAGGTTTATTTTTGAAATAAGATAGCAAAAAAAAAACGTGTTGCATAAGAATCTATTCAATTTGGACCTTAAATAAACTCTCGAGGCAGGAACGGATGTGCAATCTATAGTCAGAATATCGCGATCCCTGCGCCCTACATCCACAAAAAGGAAATATAATACTTATTTTTAAAAGGATACAATCACTCCATGTCTATTTGCTTGTTCTAAAATAATGTAGCTTGTGAAAGTTTAACTCTAGACTTAATTTTGCCTACCAATGGCAGTTGAATTACAATCTGTAAATCGCATTGACACTGTATACAGGGTGTAATCGTTAAGTGTGCACAGGCGATTTTTCCGTAACTATTACAGATAACAAAAAACTTTAAACTGATATCGAAAGTACTTAACCTAATGAGAAAAATGGCCGTAATAAATTTTTAAAAATAAAACGGGAAATATCAAAAAAATTATCTTTAAACCCTCCCATACATTTAGTATGAGATATGAATATCACATGAACATTTAATATGAAAGATTTTAGCTTTCTATTTCTTTTTTTGGTTTTCTGCTTTAAGTCGCAAATTAGAAGGGTAGTTCATTTATGTCCGTAAATTTAGTTAATAATATAATAGAAAATATTGCGAAAAATTTAGCTTTCATATTTAATAAGTGTTGTGACTATGGTACATTTCCTAATTTACTAAAGCTTAGTAAAGTTATACCTCTATTTAAGAAGGGCGATCAAGAAGACTGTAACAATTATAGACCTATCTCTATTTTACCAACATTAAGTAAGGTATTCGAGAAGTTAATATTAAACCAATTGAGTAGTCATTTTGCATCTAATAATTTACTGCACACCAAACAGTTTGGTTTCACAAAGGGGCGCTCAACCACAGATGCTGGAGTTGCACTTCTAACACATATTTATAAAGCATGGGAAAACTCAAAAAATGCTCTGGGGATATTTTGTGACCTCTCCAAGGCATTTGACTGCGTTGAACATTGTACTTTGTTACGTAAACTTAATCACTATGGAATTAAAGGAAAAGCCCAGAACCTCATAGCGTCATACCTGCATGATAGGATACAGACTGTAGTTGTTAATGGAGAACGTTCTAGCGGTGCGTCAATTAACATTGGTGTTCCACAGGGGTCAATTTTAGGTCCCTTCTTGTTCTTGGTATATATTAATGATCTTCCCTATTATTTGCAGGATAGGTGTGAAATAGTTCTGTTTGCAGATGATACCTCATTAATTTTTAATGTGGATAGGCATGACCCAAATGTTGACGAAGTGAACAGTGCTCTTTTACACATATCTGAATGGTTTACTGCCAATAATTTATTATTAAATGCCAAAAAAACCACTTGTGTTGAATTTTTACTTCCTAATGTAAAAAAGTTGAACAGAGATATTACCTTGAACGGGGAGGTATTGCATCCTACTGAGTCTACTGTATTTCTAGGGTTAACATTGGACGAGAAACTACAGTGGGGAGCCCATGTCAACACCGCTGCAGGTAAGCTCAGTTCAGCTGCATATGCAGTCCGAAAAATAAGGCATCTCACCGATGAAGATACAGCTAGATTGGTTTATTTCAGCTACTTTCATAGCATTATGTCCTATGGAATTCTACTGTGGGGCAGGGCTGCAGATATAGAAACTATATTTATCTTACAGAAAAGAGCCATTCGCTCTATATATAATTTACGTGCTCGGGACTCACTAAGAGATCATTTTAAGAATACTGGTATCCTTACTGTACCATCACAGTATATATTTAATAATATTTTGCATGTACACAAAAACGCCGACTTACACACAAGAGTAGGAGATAGACACTGTTATGGCACAAGGAACAGGAATAGAATTGAAATGCCATTTTTCCGATTAACTAAAGTTAAAAATTCATTTATGGGTCAAGGTATACGCTTATATAATAGAATTCCTCACAATATTAAAGAGTTTAGTAGTTCTAAATTTAAAACTTATATAAAAAATGTACTAGTTCAGAGAGCGTACTACAGTATTCAGGAATATATGGACGATAAAGACCCATGGAGGGTTATCGCGTAAAAACCACAGGACAGTTCTTTGGCATATTATGATATATTATGTAGTTAGATATAAGTTACATATTATGTAATATTGACATAATTTAAAAGAGCAACTATGGAGTTTCTTGCCGATTCTTCTCCATAGATACTGCTTTCCGAATCGGTGGTAAATGTTAAAAATACTCATGTAATGACGATTCGAAAGTGCTACTAAATAGTAGTCTAATTGAATAAATGAATGTTTGAGTTTGAGTTTTGAGTTTGAAACTTTAAATAAAGCCCTCATGGTATTGCACAATGAGGACGTCATTTCGAAAATCTGCTATGAATACAAAATGTATGGGAAATCAAATGTATGGGAGCGTTTAATGTAACATTTTTGGATATTTCTCGTTTTATTTTTAAAAATTTATTATGGCCATTTTACTCATTAGGTTAAGTACTTTCAATATCAGTTTAAAGTTTTTTGATATCTGCAATAGTTACGGAATAATCGCTTGTGCACACTTAACGATTACATCCTGTATAGTTACAATAATGTCGGTTCTTGAACATTATTTAGCTTTATAATATTTGTTAATTTTAAAATTGAATCAAGGTAATAAACTAATAAATAATCTCATTCTAAAACTGCTCAAACATCTTTACAAAAACGTTTCTCCAGAATTTATGATACAATGTGTATAGGTTGTGTGTGTAGGTTGTTTTCATCTGAGCCTTCTGAGGATGTTTTAAATTATTACTTAATAATAAGTAAATTTAGACCTCTTCAAAAGAACTAATCCCTCCAACATACTTGAAAGAATTCCATGTAGAAAGCCTTTATTAAAACAGGTACTAAAATATATATTTAGACCAAAAATAACTATGAACTTTAAAGTAATTGTATACCAAAAACGTTAAACAAACTAAGAGGGTATTACACTTAGACGTGTGGTTTTCGCAAATGAATTATTTCTCTTTGTATGATATAAACAAAAGCAATTCAAAAGAATTTTCTGCGCTCATAATTCAGCAGAGGCTTAAGAAACCGGTCCAGACGAGACGCCGCTTAACATTTCTTGGAATAGAGAACGAAATCTGCGATATGACCTTTGTCCTAAGTCCTAACAATACTCCGCCTTAACCAAGTCAATGTGCGCTATAATTAGCTTTTACCATACCATAATTATTTAATTAAAATACTAATATTATAAAGCTGAAGAGTTTGTTTGTTTGTTTGAACGCGCTCTCAGGAACTACTGGTCTGATTTCAAAAATTCTTTCGGTGTTAGACAGCCCATTCATCGAGGAAGGCTATAAGGCTATATATATGTCGCAGTCAAATTGTATTATTTCGCCATTTACAAACGCTTGGCATTTTGTAATATGTCGAGAATTCGTAATCAGAAGTTTTTGGTTTGGATAAGGGAGTGGGTTAAGTTAGGTTTGTGTTTTTTTAACTACACAGAAATAGGAGCCCCGCGAAGTGGGGCTCCGTCGGCTCGCGACCGTCTTTTTGTAGAATTTTGGAAAAAGTAAATCCTCAGCATTTTACAAAATGCCGAGCATTTGTAAACGGCGAAATAATACAATTTGCCTGCGACATATACAGGGTGTCCCACTGTTGGTATACTAAGCTAAAGGAGGTTATAGTTTTGCATACGCTGAGTACGTAAAAAATACTTATAAAATTCCAGACGCAGTTTTTTTTCAAATAGATGAATTCTTAAAACTCTATGTGTACACCCCTAACAAGCAACCCGCCCAACTTTGCTACCATCACGTGACCTATCGTTTAAGATTATGTTTTCATAGACAAATTGCTCACATTAACGAAGCGGTATATGCCGGCTGCGCGAAGCTAGAGAAGAAAACATGGATTTTCAGGAAAAATTAAGCTAATTTTTTTTGATGTAATTTTGTTGTTTAAGTATATTTTACGTGATCAGTGTATGCAAAACTACAAGTCCCTTCGCGCTTAGTATACCAATAGTGGGACAACCTGTATATCATCACGCTAAGACCAACAGGAGCGGAGCCACGCGGGTGAAACCCGTATATTATACACTTCACGCCAAGTTTTCGTTTCCGACTGTACCATATTATTATGATACAGAAGTAAACCATTTTTGTGCTGGGTAATTTATTTGATATTTATTAAAAAAATATATAATATATTCAATGTTGGAAATTGCAGGCGTGGAATGTGACTTTTTCAATCTGTTTCAATAAAATAAATTTTCTATCTCTGAAATATATGAAGCCAAAAGAACAATTCCAATAATACTTGATGCCCTTGTTCAGATTTAGCTTGTTATTATTGTTCAGACTTATTCTACTTCATATCCATTAATCATTTATTTGACTAATCTTCTTCGATTTCTTTTGTATTGAATGTACCATTTTGTTACAGGTACTTACATGTCAATGAAATACATCAGATTGAACCCGAAACTTTCTCCAATTTACCACGGTTGGAACGACTGTGAGTATTTCTCTTAGATAAACATGGTCAACATAAATTTTCTCAATACCTACAGGTTCTGTTATCTGAACAAATTTTATATTGCTTCAGGTACTTGCATAATAATAACTTGAAGACCATACCCCCTGGATCTTTCCGAGGTTTACCGAAACTACAAAAGCTAAGGTTGGATAGCAATGCCCTAATTTGCGATTGCTCTATGCTTTGGTTTGTTCGAATGCTCTCCGAACACACCGAGATGAGCATCGCAGCTACGTGCTATGGACCATCTGGCACCATGGGATCTTCCTTAGCAGCGATGAAGGAATCTGACTTTAGTTGCAGTAAGGATATAATATCAAAAGCAACTTGTAGTATGGGTAACGTATACCAGTTTCTAGATTATTCACTTTATCGCTATTTCAGAACGACCTGAATTCGACCAGGAACCTGAAGATGTCGTTATAAACTTTGGCGATGATGCTATGTTCGTTTGTTCTGCATCTGGTGAACCGACTCCAGAAATTATTTGGTATCGCGACTCCTCCGTTATAAATGTAGACGCGTCGAGGTATGAAGTAATGGATAATGGAACACTCATGGTTCACCAAGCAGATGAAAATGATGTTGGCATCTTTGAATGTACGGCTAAGAACCCAGCTGGAGAAATACGTTCTAAGTCTGCAAGAATGATGATGCAGAGTAATGCTGATGAAAAGGGTAACGATTTTCTTAGTGACATATCATACTTTAGTACTTAAGAATCGAGAATGAATGTAAATTCTTTTTCAGACTTTCCCGTCTTCACAGTTTTTCCGCGAAAGCAATTGGTACAAGGCGATCAAAAATATGTACGTTTCGACTGTGTCGCCACTGGCAACCCGAAACCTCATATATCATGGTTGTTTAATGGCGACAGAATTCTACTGTCTGATCGACTTTCTTTGCAACACAATGGATCGATTGTAATTGAAAAAGTTAAGGAAACAGACGCTGGAAACTACACTTGTGTAGCGGAAAACATAAATGGAAAGATATCAGCTTCTTGCACACTTGAAGTCATGGGTAAGCTTATTTTTATATGATGAGCACGGCAAAAGAGGTAAGTGTACATAATAAAATAATTTATTCGTTTGTTGCAGTTCCACCCGCATTTATTCTGGTTCCAAAGGACGAGCAAGTAGCTATTGGCGATAAGGTTCAATTTACTTGCACTGCTCGTGGCGTACCGAAACCAGTCATTACATGGTACAGGAATACAATGGTACTACCTCCTAAAGAAAACATCGTCTTGAGCGATAATAATCAGAATTTGACCATAACTGAAGTAACCGAAGACGACGACGGCATTTACCACTGCCGGGCTGAGAATGTGGAAGGTTTAACCGAAATTTCAGCCATTTTAAAAGTACAGGACGTGCAAATTGTTTCACCGAAAATTGTCACGCGCCCAGAAGATATTGAAGCTTATAAAGAAACTACCATTCAGATGCCATGTGAATATGAAAGTGAACCGCTTGCTAATATTGAATGGAGAAAAAATGGGAACAGAATCATACCGAATGAAAGATTTACGATTACTTTAATTGGAAGTTTGGTAATTAATAATATAACTTTATCGGATACAGGAAGCTACGAGTGTTCTGTCTATAACGATCATGGCAGAGATACAGCATCTGCATACCTTACTGTGAAAGATCATATTTTACCTGGCGACGAATATGTCAATATAGCTTTGACTGAAGCAGCACGCGATGTAGATCAGGCGATTGCGCGAACAATTGAACAAATCTTTACAAATCGAAGGGGCACAAGCGTGCAAGACCTTTACAGATTAACAAGATTCCCAAATGCTCCCGCTAGAGAAATTGCAAGAGCAGCGGAAATCTATGAGAGAGCGTTAGACAAAGTTCGTGAATATATTCAAAGGGGGTTAAAGGTAACAACAGTTGAACCATTCAATTATGAAAATATCTTGTCAACTAAGCACTTAGATGTTATTTCACATCTCTCGGGTTGTGTAGCGCATAGAAAAGCACAAGATTGTTCTGATATGTGTTTCCATAAAAAGTATAGGACCATCGACGGAAGCTGCAATAATTTTGAGAACCCAACATGGGGATCATCTTTGACGCCTTTTAGAAGAATTCTGTATGCGGTTTATGAAAACGGTTTCAGTCAGCCTGTAGGATGGAATAAAGGATTAAAATATAATGGATTTTCTCTGCCCAGTGCCCGATTAGTCTCTACAAAGGTTATTTCTACCAGAAACATAACTGGGGACGAGTATCTAACTCATATGCTTATGCAATGGGGACAATGGCTAGACCATGATTTGGATCATGCTTTACCATCTGTTAGTGACCAAACGTGGGATGGAGTTGATTGCAAAAAGACATGCGATTATGCGGCACCATGCTTTCCAATTGATGTTCCTCCAAATGACCCTCGCATTACGAATCGTCGATGCATAGATTTTATTAGAACGAGTGCAGTATGTGGATCTGGTATGACTTCAGTCTTGTTTGGAAACCTTGAAGCTAGGGAACAAATCAACCAATTAACTTCTTTCATTGATGCTTCTCATGTATATGGTTTTGAAAAAGCTGTTGCTGAAGATTTAAGAGACTTGAGCAACGACAATGGAACATTACGTGTTGGAGGAACTTATCATGGCACAAAACCACTCCTACCAACAACGGGCATCAATGCTATGGATTGCCGGCTCAACTTAGTAGAAAGCACACGGAGCTGTTTCGTAGCTGGCGACATACGAGCTAATGAACAGATTGGTCTACTAGCTATGCACACTATTTGGATGAGGGAACATAACCGACTCGCAAACAAATTGAAAGCCATTAATCCACACTGGGACGGCGATAGGGTTTATCAAGAAGCTAGAAAAATAGTTGGTGCTGAAATGCAAGCAATAACTTACTATCATTGGTTGCCATTGATTCTCGGCCGCGAGGGATATGCCCTTCTAGGTGATTACACTGAATATAACCCTGATGTAAATCCGTCTATCTCTAACGTTTTCGCAACCGCAGCCCTTAGGTTTGGACATTCACTAATTAACCCAATCCTACACCGTTATGATGAACATTTTGAAACTATTCCTCAGGGACATTTACTTTTGCGAAACGCGTTTTTCTCACCGTGGAGACTTGTTGACGAAGGAGGAGTTGACCCACTTATAAGAGGTATGTTTATGACACCCGTGAAATTGAAAACCCCTACACAGAACTTGAACTCGGAACTCACTGAGAAACTCTTCCATACAGCTCACGCCGTAGCACTAGATTTAGCTGCTATTAATATCCAAAGGGGACGCGATCATGCTATTCCTCCATATACCAAATGGCGTAGTGTTTGCAACATGTCGGAAGTAAATGATTTTGATGACTTAGCGGGTGAAATATCGGACAAAGGCGTCAGGGACAAGTTGAAGGAACTTTATGGATCTGTACACAATATCGATGTATGGGTAGGTGGCATTTTGGAAGATATGTCTAAAGGTGCTAAAGTTGGACCACTTTTCCGGTGCATTCTTATAGAGCAATTTAAACGTTTGCGGGACGGAGACCGACTATGGTTTGAAAACCCTCTCACATTTAAACCGGATCAGTTCAAAGAAATTCAAAAGACTAATTTGGCTCGAATTCTCTGTGATAATGGCGACAATATTGACACGATTGGTGAGAACGTATTTATATTGCCAGAAATACAAGATGGCCTAACATCATGCGAAGATCTTCCCTCGATTGATTTAAGATATTGGATGGATTGTGAATCTTGCAACGACGATCATGACATAGAAAAGACACGAGTGCGACGAGCGGCTGCAATGGATCCCAACCATAACCAGCTGATTGAAAATGACCACCGCTTGGAAATTCTGGAAGAATCTCAAAATGATTTATATAAAATTATTGAAGATCTGCAAAAGAAGGTGGAGTATCTCGAGAATACTTGCCAAAAGGTGTAAATTATTTTGCAATATGGAAAACGCCCGTATGTAAACATTCAATTAGAATAGATTTTGTTCCAAATTCGTAGAGATAATAATACAATTAATGTTAACCTCAATGTAGTAGAAACTTTACAGAGAGCAAACACAATCACTAATACCATTCCGTGGTTGGTAAGTAAAGTTTTTAATGATTGAGCTTAACTAATATAAATGTCGAAAAATAAATTAAAAAACAAAAAAAAGTAAAATACGAATACAAAAATACAAAAAAAAAAACATTGGTGTTTAGACAGTAAGAGCCGTGGAATCTATCTGACGACAAAGCATGCCTACCGGACTTGATCATGAATTAAATTGACCATTATTATTGAACAATTATAATACTATAATATGTAAGTTTATAATATAAAAAAGAACAAAAAAAAATTGATGTATAGATTGTAAGAACCGTGATACGCAAACCGACGACTGAGACTCTCAAACGGTACTGATTCTGCAACCTGCATTTATGTGACATTGGACAATTACCTACATGGACCTAATTAAAGGAACGGTACAAAAAGAGACCGATCGGAAATTAAAATACTTTTTTATATTACATAGCTATAAAAAAAATTTTCAACTTCGCGTTTCTTTTTTCTACCGTTACTCTAATAATGCCCATGCGTATAATATGTGTACTTATAAAAATAAAATCAAAAAATCCAAAAAAAGTCATAAAAGTCAGTGGAAAAATAAAATAAAAAAGTGTCTCGATGTTGTAGATGTTAGCGGAGGTTCTATTTTTTTCTGTTTACCCATATTTTTAATACGTCGGAAAATATACAATAAATCTATACTCTCCTATGTGGTCCAACTATTTAAGAATTTATTTTTAATCTAATTATATTAAATCCTAAGATTAGTTACTAAAACTCGTCTGAAGTTTTTACTAATGTTGCTATGGAAAATATTAACTGTATAATTTATGGTTGACTTGTTTTTAAGTATTTATTGCAGGGTTTTCTATTTACAATTATTACTATGTTAAATATCCAACCTCTAGCTGTTATATTATAGGTATTAGGTAAGTATATAGGTACAGTAGTTCGTTCAAAATATTCGGTGTCTATTTACTCCAAAGTAACATATAGAAATAGATATAAGTCGTTATGATCATTTTAACGTTCGTTGCCTAATAATTTACAGCCTTTTTATCCTAATTTAACTTTAGTTCATTTTGATTTAATGAATTATTATGACCTGTCTTTAATTTTACCAACATAACTTTCAGTCAGTATTACAATACATTGCATTTATTATTGGTGATGATCCGCAAATTTTTTTTTTTTTATTCGCATATTTTGTTGAGTTGTTTAACTAAAATAAGCACAATAATCATTATTATCAGGTTCCGTCCTTGTTCAAAATTTTGGGGTTAGTGACGATACTGGAAGGTACCTAAATAAAGGTCAGTCTAAATGATGAGATGGACATAAGTATTCGAAATAATAAAATGTAGCACACTTTGAAATTTTTCTTTTGTTTACGTAGTTGCGCGCGTATAATATATATTATTTGCGCTTTTAACTGAGGTAATTAAAGAATTCGGGAAAAGATATAACAATAAAATTAAAAACAGTAATCTACACAATCAAAATATAAATTTAATAAAATTCAAATTGATATTCTATGGCTGCAATTTTGAAACCGGTGAAAGCGACAACGGCTTTTGGTTTTGCTAACTTTACGCGATTTTCAGGTTTTTTTTGTTATAAACTGCATTCAACATTTGTAAAAACAAAAAAAAAAAAGCGGGCCACACATTTTCAGAGGCCGTACCTCTGAATATGTTCCAGGGCGGAGTGGTCGTTTACCATCACGCGATCCACCAGCTCAGTAACTGCGCCCGCTTTGCCATAAAAAATAATCGTGTTACCTTTTTTTTTAAGTGGGGAAATCTTGCATATATATCCACGGCCCCCGGGGAAGAAGCCGTGGGTTATGTCGGATTCTTACCGACTAAAACCCCACTGTGTTCCGTCTAGCCGCTTTAATGATGGGGCCGCGGGTATTGGTTGGAATTCTTCCGCGACATAATCGTGTTACCTACGTGAAGTCAACAAAGCAAATAGTCAGTGCCTGGCGCTGCCACTGGTCTTAGAATAACATCCTAATACTTTTTGTCTTGCCTTACACCAATACGAATACAGTCAGTATCAATACCTTGTAGGAATCCTTTATTAATCTCTTTGGATAGACTCTGATACGGATATTACGACTTTACTGGGATTGATAACCACAGATTGACTGTGTAATTCTGTTTACGTCTTGAACATAAGACGAAATTAATCCTGAACCAATTCAATGTCTTCAAACGGAGTATTGCAGCTTAAATTATACATAAAATCTAAATACCATGTGGATAGGCACAAAATAATATTCCGATAAATTTGAGTCAATCAATGTTAAGATACTAACCGCGTCGTCTATTCTGAATTACGCGGTCACTAAATTCTGAAGTTCATATAAAAGTTGATTAACATCACAACACAATTATGCGCATAATTGATGCTTTTTAGCAAATATGTGTCTATAATAGTCATTAATGTTAAATATAAAATAATCATGTATTCTAGTGTTTAAGATTAGCATAAGTACTTATTGTCGCTTTATCGTGGTATGTCCAAAAGTTCTGGCTCCGTAACAACAGTATCATTAGACGTGGATAAATTTGTTATTAACTGATAAAAATCTTTCAAAACAGCGTTGAAACTTTGTTTTAGGTACTCATCAGATATTTTCGTTATATTATAATGTGAAAATGCTTGGGGATAATCCAGAGAAATAGTAAAATAAATCAGATTGAAAAGGTCACAGTTAAAAATATCTGCGAAGATGTATTTCACAAATCCAGGTAAATTGTTCTCGTAATCTGTTTTCCCTGAGCTAACATCATAAATTAACTCTACACTTGAAAGTCACAGCCACTCATTCGAACACAATAAAAACTCATTAAGCCTTAAGAGTCCTTATCGATTTTAGAGTGATTTTTACTTGTTTCTGTAATTCTTTAGACGCTCGTTTAACAAAACTAAATTAGTAACAATGTGTGATGATATCTTAAATTAAAGATTCATTCAATATCTAAAATACGTTCGAGACAATTTATTGATATTCATTGTCCAGTTTGTTTAATAGCCAATAACCTAAGGCGTGTTTCAATTTTTTCCATGCGGGACGTTCGTGTCTTTGTATTTTACACGGAATTTAATAGAAGAAGTTTTCTTATAAAATATACTACAGTAAAGACACTGAGACATCCTAAAATATGTTCGAGGCAATTTATGTACTTTTATTGAAAAATTCAAAGAACATCTAAGTTAAAATAGCCTTACTTTGATGAAATTTTATGCGTATATGGCGTCGAATTTCTAGTTCTTACAACAGAGTTAAAAAAAAATAAAAAATACACACTAAATGATAGGTTAATGCTTAAAAATTTGCAATAAAAAAAATACATATTATATGTTTTATGAAAGAAATGGAATAATTTAAAGTTCTCTAGAATTTTAGATTATATACGGGAGCGCAAACGTTGTTACGGCAGATCTATATAATCGAATATTCTAGAGAATTTTAAATTATACCATTACTTTCATATAACATAGTAGTTAGTTTTTTTAAACGAGCTCCTAAAGAATTAAAGAAACAAGTCAAAATCACTCTTAAAATCGATACGGCCTCTTAAGGCTTCCGCAATTTATCACTATTGTACGAGTATAAATGAACTGAGAGCGAGGACTACCTGTGATTGTGGGTAGACTAAGGCACTGTTCACGAGGAGATAGCCTCGAGCTGCTTAATAGAGCTAAAACTTTAACATATCGTGCTATAATGAAAAACAGGTTATCGACGGAAAGTTAACAGTCACGTTGCAAAGTATGAGTTTGTAGTTGTAATACTATGCATCAGTTGAGAGTAAAGTTTGTATGCTAAATTTTACATCGTCCTAACGCTTTCATGTTCAACGTTAACAAATTCTAATGTTTTAAAAGCGAGTGTTACAAACTTACGACTAACTTCGTACGTGCCTTCACAAAAATGATAGGAGCTCTTTATGGTCTAAGATCCGTATATAGGTCGATCTGCACCGGCGTGATAATAGAATGAGACCAATTTTATAATAAATGTAGTCTATTAAAAAATCATAAGGTTTCATACTTCAAGTCTATTATAATTTTTTTTATTATCTTGATAAGTACTGCAATTAATTAAAAAAAATATTTTTTAAAAAATTAATTAAAATGTCCTGTCCAGGATTTTTTCAGTCAACCCATCTTTAATAGATTTTTTAATAGACTACATTTATTATAAAATTGGTCTCATTCTATTATCACGCCGGTGCAGGTCGACCTATATTCGGATCTTAGACCATTATACACAATGTATAGAATTCAGAATTTCATAAGGGAGCCGCTAAAGGAATTATTGTACAATGATACAAAACAAATTTAACATGTCCAATGATATTGTTGTTAAATGTGTTTAAAATAATTTGGTTTTGGTTATTCCGAATTCACCTTATTGATAGGACCTATGATGGACTCTATTATTGAATAATAAATTATTTATTTTTACCCAACGTTCTCAAAAACGAAGGAGGTTCTCAATCGAACTGTTTTTTTTTTTTTTTTTGTTAACGAATAACGCACGGGGGTTTTATCGATTGACATGATTATTTTCGTTAGAATTTGGACTGTTAACCTCCCTTTTTAAAACATTTTCCTAAAATCGACCTTTAGAACATTAATAAGACAATAGCTGATAAAACCAATTAACTGAAGAAGATCAAGAATTTATTATCTCTTTAAATAACACTTTTGCAGGACCCTCAATCAACCACGAACCAAATTATTTTAACTGCACAATCTAAATGTATTCTAGATTTTAGACCTATTACCATAACCGTAGGATTATAAATAGGTTTGTTCCCGGTGATGAAGGGTATTAAGAGAGATTGTATTTTTGGGATGTGTTTAAACCTAGGTAAATTGTAAATTACATTTTAAAATTAAAATTTGAAATGCTTGCGTCCACAATATTTTGCCTTTTGGCATAGGTATGTAAGGGGATGCGTACCTACCCTTTAATTTCGCAAAATTAGCGGTTCATTTTTCTTTAATTATATCCCATTTAAAAACGGTCCTCTGTGATCGAAAGAATAACATCAAATCATTTGTTTTAATAAATTCTTATTTAAATACGCTTAACGTTCCTGGAACATTTGAGTAGGTACATAAAAGGTGATAAAAATGATGACTGATTACATAAGGTAGAGATTGTAAGACCTAATAGGAATAGAGGATACCTTCAATGTAGAAAGAATGATCGAATTTCTGACGTCAATTAAGATAAATGTAAGCTTGAAACACACGGAGATGGCTATAAATTCATGAAGTTTAAAGAATCTGGTAAATGTACAACGACATTAAACTGCATCCTAGAATTCGCATCAGCACCTTAAATTAAATACAAAAGTTAGTGCAAGAGCTATTGACCCGATATTTGGTTTTTGGTATCAAGATGTTACTGGAAAATATTGACAGGTGATCCAAGTAAATTGGGATGAATTAAAAGCAAATGTTGTCGCGGGTAACGTCTTTTTATCCCTACCTAGGTGTGCTCATCACCGTTGTTAGGAGTTTGTCACTTATCTTGTAGTTAAGCTTGAATCTTTTGGACATTACTATTCTATGGTGTGTTATGGATTCATCTAGAAGCTGGCAATTGTAAACAGGATGATAAATATTTTGTTATAAAATTATAATAATTTAAATGTTAAGTAATATTAATATCATTTTGTTATGTTCACTTGTACACACAATTTAAAATTACTTTATGGCGGCTCCACATTCGTGTCGTGAAGCTCTCAAATTTTAGCAGCAGCTTCTACGTCAATTTCAAGGCAAGTTTCAAGATCGATTGCGAGCATCCTATGAATGTGGAGGACACGACTTATACCGAATCTTGATGAACGTGTGTACAAGCTAATAACATTAATTAATTTATGTTATGGGCACTCCACAGGACAGCGATGGCCCAACAAAATATGGTCGACGACGTTTGCCGCAAATACGGCGATTAAAAATAAACAACTACTATGTCGGCCGATAGACATTTAGGCCTCTACACTATCGTGATTGCCTCTAGGTACTCGCCTATCGCTGCCCATTGTGTGAAGGGCCCATTACGTGTGTACATTTATGATTTAAGTATTTTTATTTGTTCATTTATAAAAATTGTTAAACTTATTTTATATGAAAATATTCATAAGTAAGTGTCCAACTACAATAGAATAATCTTGAAAATTGTACAAGATAATATTTTAATAGGTGGGTCCACACAGAGCGAGAAGCCTCGCGAGGCAATTGCTACGAGAAGCAGCTTGGTCTGTGTGGACGTGGCTTTGCAGAGGAAATGGCCCCCACACAAAAGTACGATTTTTCATTGAAAATATCTGTGAGCTCGCACGAATGTACAGCAAGAACTTTCCATCTAATTACTAACTAGCTGCAACGGTAGTAAGTGATGGGCTACTACTACCAATGATTGGTAGTAGTAGCCCATCACTTAACCAATCATCAACACATCCACACGGATTCGTATCGCAAGTTCCTACGATGCGGTGCGATATTGCATCACATCGCAGTTGTTTATGGGAGACCAAAATCGCGACATACGAGATTTCCTCGGCTGAGCCATGTCCACACAGACCAAGCTGCTTTGCGAACCTGCTCGCTCTGTGTGGAACCGCCTGATTTTATGCACGGATATCTGTTTCTATAAATACAAAATATAATTGAGTTTTCTGGCTTATTGTAACTACTTACTGTTTATGAAAAATCGACAATACATTCCAATCAATTAATTATTTATAATGGTCAGTCGGTATGGTTTTTAATTTTATGTATTCTGAACTTCTTTGTAATGGGTTGCCGAAACGGTACAAAGGCTTTAGACAGGATTTCTTATGACAGACGCGGGTTTAATGTCTGAAGACCAAGCTGATTTGAAGAGCGCTAATTGTTTTAGTCCTTGTACCTGAGAGTCATGCGAATGAGTGAACGGTTGTACCGTCTAGGGAAAGCTCTATCTTAGGCCACATCGTCGCTTAACAGCAGGCGAGATCGTGGAAAATTATACCTTTTGGTTTTAGAACAGTAGAGTTATTGACAATTCATAACCATCATGGGCCCTCTTCATGGGCGGTGTTGGCCCAACAAATGTTTGGCGCCATTACGGAGATTATGAATAAACATCTACATTCTTATTCTACAATGTCGGCCGATCCTCGACATTTAGGCCCTCTACACTATCGTGATTGCCTCTACTCGCCCAACGCTGCCCATTGTGAAGAGGGCCCATCAAAAAGCGCACACGCCAAACTTATTTAATCTGTTGTCAATAATTGTATATATCCAAGATCCTAATCTGAACTTTTGTGATCGTATCGGGAGCCTTAAACAAATTTCATATTTATCATCCTGTAAAATAAAAGTAATGAATACTAAAACACAAAGGAGTGGTTTTTTATGGCGCTACTATTTTACGATATTGATGTTCTGTGTGTAGTGAAAAAAAATAAATAAAAAACCCAATTCTGTTGTTTCATTTGTGTTCCCAAACATTCAATAAACATTACATATTACACTTCTTTAATTAGCATTAGAAAAAAAATAGTACGAGTTCAAAAATTAAAAAAAAAAAGCACTTAATTACGAATCTTACACGAAAATACAACTATTCACACTGAAATTTGACGCAAAACATTTGAATGAATGATTTTTTGCGCCTGATTATTTCTAAAAGCAAATTTATCATAATTTAATTTTTAATTAAACTGAATCTTAATTGAAATTTGGACAAAAAAAATTGTAAATATATAAGGAAATAACATTTATAGGTATACCTATATTTACTTATTTTGGATCAAATTAAAAGACAAATTCCAACTACATACTTTTATTTAACACAGATACACATATCATACATAATATACACAATACACATACACTAACACAGTGCAATTATTTTTGAAGCTATTAATAATTAATAATCTTAATTAATTTAAAATCTATTTACATACATTATTATTCTAATCTCACTTTGCACTGGAGCTATGGGGTTGCGTCACAAGACAATACAAAATCAGAAGTATTTGTACTTTCTCAGTAAATAAAAGGCTTTGATTGTATAGTACTTAAAAGTTTAAACATAAAGCTATTTTGAGATGTTGTCCCAATGCAAGCCTACCCAAACTTCATATGAATTGGTCAATCTATTTCAGAGATTAATTATTACAAACACTATGACAAGAGAATAAGAACAAGAGAAAGCAATTCTCAGAAACTACAGGTCAATTTAAATCAATAGAAAACCACTTTATTTCTGAGTGACAAATACTCTATTTTTATTAGGGGTGCATCCGATATCGGCTAACCCGAAGTATCGCCGATATATCGGTATCGACGATATTTTTATGACCGATTCAACGATACTTTTCAATTTAAAAATGTAGTGTAAACGAGCATGTTGTCTCGTCTATTCCGTTGCAAACGAGGCATGAACTATGTTCGGGGAAACCCCGCGCTTGTGAGTGTGTTGTTGAGTTGTCCCATTATAATTATTATCAAGAGATGCAGATCCATTCGTTTTCTGGCGCAATGACGTTTTATACCCAAACTTGAAAAAAATTGCGCAAAAGTACTTTAGTTTCCAAATGAGTTCTGTTGCATCTGAGAGACTATTTTCCAGCGCAGATCTTATTCAAACAGACTTGCGAAATCGCCTTTTTCCGCAAAACTTAAGATTACTTTGTTTTTTAAACAAAAATCTTATAATGTTAATTTTAATTAGGTACTAAAATTTTTAATTGCCTAATTATTAACCTATGTCTCTACTTTTTATATTGATAAAAGAAAAATCTGACGTGTTTTATTTATTATACCTTCATTTTTGAATTCACAGTAAGCGTATCGGTATCGGTATCGGTATCGCCGATATTTTTATAAGAATATCGGTATCGGTATCGTATCGGCGAAAAGGCGTATCAATGCATCCCTAATTTTTATAGTATCTCAGAGCAAACCGGGCGATCAATTGAAACTTATACTAAGCATATTTTCCTATACATTTATTACACAACATTTAATATTCTTATTAAACATTTATAACAGAAAATATAGTTATTTAAATCCCCACATATTTAGTATGTCTGCCGGTAGCTAGGAGCTGATTTTTATCTTTGTTCCGCACCTCAACCTCTAGAAAAGCAATCTTCTTTCCCAATTTCTTGGTAACTGCTACCACTTCTATATTGTCTCCTTCTTTTGCTGCACTCAGATAACTAAAAAGATTTTCTATGTTTAAAATTGAATATTTGAAATTACTAAGTCAAATTTTTGTTGTGCAATTTCAGTTTAATAGTAACTCAATTTGATTGAAGAAATAACTAAACAATTAAATTTTTTCATTATTCAAAAGTCAATACCATTTACAATAGGTTTTACCTAATAATTCGCTTAAAAATCTGTTTTATTGTATCAAATATGCTCTGATACAACTCATGGACACAAAATTATTTCGCATGGCTATAAAACACAGTATTATCAAATCCTTTTAGATTAGTTACCTTATACTTAGATCTATAGACACACCCCTTGTGTCACAGGTTTCATTGGCTGTGAGTGCATAAGTGGAGATAGCATCAACAAGATGTGCAATAAAACCTCCATGGAGAGTTCCTCGTTGGTTCAGGTGTTCTGGACCCACTTGGAACTCCGTGACTAGCCTACCGTTTGTGCAGCATACGACTTTAACCTAATAAATAATGAAGGCATTTATTTAATCTACCGGTGACGTTTTTTCTGAGAATCTAGAGCATATTGTTTTCTAAAGAGTCGATAATAATTCAAAATCTCTTACCTTACGTAAGTGTTGATCAAAACACTTTGTAGTTGCTATTGTTTTAGTGAATAATTCAGCTACTTTGGCCGCTTTACTACTCATTTTTAAAAAGTATCATTTATCTTTTAAAAATGAGTAGTAAAGCGTAATAATTAAAAGTACAAGGTAACTACTAATCCCTTTCTCGTGATGTTATTGACTCTTCTGGAGACTGGATTCAGCGTTGGCGTATTAAAAATTAAAATATGAAGAGTCAAGAGATCTCAGATCAATAAAATTTTAATGTGTCAGATTTTGACGTTGACAATGACAGTCTGCACTCTGCGCATACAATGGCTGCGTTCTCCAAAGAGAATACAAATACTACGCGTTCTCTAGTATTTACGTCTTATATCACTCATAAGTCATATTATATTAAGTATATTTTAATAATTTTAACATAATATCAACTATTATAGGTACATACTGCATTATTAATATTTGAATGATCCAAGTATCCTTCATTCATTTATAAATGTATAAAACTTAAAAAATGCACCAGAAACCGAAACTATCATTCATCGTTATACCTACATAAATAGAAGTGGAGCAATGCGGGCAAACCCGCGGGGCACAGCTAGTATCCAAATAAGATGAGAAACACATGAAAATGGAATTCTTTTATCGGGTGGAGCTATTAATATAGTTAAAAATTTTGCAATATTTCGTAAACATTTTAAACCGACTTCATAATTGATACAGTACAAACATAAATGTGTCTTGGTGAGCTCCATATAAAACTCATGATTTTTCAGCGTCTAGGTCTGCGCGTTTCAAGTAAAACGGTGGAATTAAGCCGTTATGCGGCTGTGCATGGCACGCAAGCACACGGCTTAGTTTCAATTCCTTTTGCCGCCATTCTATTCTGTTTCGTATTTACTAGGATAGAATAAATGTAAGGACGCGAAGAGAATTTGCAAAGTAGGTTTAATAGTTTGCAAATTATGCTGAGCTGCGGGATATCTGGTGATTATTGTTTGTTGTTTGCAGTTTTAAGTTCCAACAATTGTTCCTAAAATATAAATGTTTTTACGTAAAAATCTAATTTTATTAGACCTACCGGCCACCTACCTTTTTATTAATTTCTAATTCATTCTTTTTTTTATTCAGGGAGATTTTAAATCGCCAACTACCATAATAGGTGTGAATTATTATGGTATTAATAAGGTAGGTAGGTAATTCAAATAGGTACATTTAACAACTTTCCTCTTTCTATTTTTCATTTTTTTATTAATTGATTAATTAATTGACTCTCAATAATTGATATTAAATCTATTATTCATTTATCTATGCTTACCTAACAACAACAAGAATATCTAACAGAAAAATCTTTAGAAATCTAAAGATGTCACTGGTAGGTCAAGCTAATTGGACTATTTCTATTAGATACACCCACAACAAGCCCAAAAACAAATGTTACATGGAATTGTTTACGAACTACGAATATTTTTCTGTAATTACAATTAGGTACTATAAACAGTTAATTAATAGAAGGGCAGACTATGATATTATCTACTACGCAAACAAATCACGACAAATGGCACCCACAAGGCTATATTGTGATAATATAATAATTGAAATATGATTATACTATAGGTATTATTTATCGATTCCCCGTTTACACCACCATAACCATGAGCATTGAATACTAAGCTTTATAGTTTATACTAACGAAAACAAATTTAACACGATTTTCACGCACCTTTAGTACTTGACGACTGACTGCCAAAGGCTCCGCAGCCTAAATTTCAAAGCATGGGATGTTTCTTACCCGTGTAATTGCTAGCAGGGAGTACCTACCTAAAAAGAGAAACTTTCAACTTTTATTATTTGAAGAAGGTCTCACCATCCTGAAATCTAGCACTTTATTTTTCAGGCCGTAGAAATCTAGACTTTTACTAGGTAGTATGTCATTTTATGGTGCATAGATACAGACAGACTCTAATTCTAACCGAATACAATAATCGTAAACCAAACACGTTGTTCAGAGAATATTTACAATAAATATTGCTATTTTATTAGTACCAGCTCACAGACATGTAAAGAGATTTTTGAAAGCTATAAACAAATACGATGTGTTTAAATAACGGATCTCAAAAAGAAGTGTTCTTTTTACCACGAGCTAATGTTGATTTTAAACTTTAAAACTGCAAAGGTATCGTTTACACGGCGGCTGAAAAACACTTAAGAGATACGATCAGATATAGGGAATTTAAAGCTAAGTTTTATTGTAAATTGTTTCCATAAATAACTGGCATTTTTTTTAACTTTTAATGCTTTGCATTAATTTATATTTTTGATATTAGATTTCAGAGATTTTTCAGGGTTTTTATGTCACATTATGTTGGTTTATTTTATTATATTAATTGGGACGTTTCATATTCGTAAATAACTAAAATATAAGTAGTAGCACACTCTAACAATTTTCTAATATATAAGTAATACTGTGGTAATACTTAAATTAGTGCAAAGCGTATAGAATCTAATGAAACTCTATTTTGCTTTTAATTTATGCTAGGCGCTAACGAATATTGAATACTTATTCCAAACCGGACGTCCGAAATTAGGAATCTATAGAAATGTCTAGAAATGTATATTATTTTGGTAATTATAAACACAAAAAAAATAAAGCTACATTTATATCCAACCAAAAATTAAGAATTTGTGCAGATATAAAGTTTATTACTTAGCTTTAAATTAATGTATGACTCTATTATCCTAGATAATAGAGTCAATTAAATCTTTTAATAATTATAATATTATGGAGTTGACATTGTAAATTTAAAATACACAAAGAATATCGTCGTGTTTCTGAATAAAAAATGGTATTTTTTACAACTCTACATAGTTACAATTCAACATAGTTGTACACCCTTAATCCTTTCAATTTTCAAAATACTTTTTCATCAACGCAATAATCGTGTAAATCTTCTCTACAATCCTTTATCAAATATCTATAGGGTTCACAAGTTTCCCAAATATATCCATTGCATAATTCGGCGAGGTTTGCATGACAATAGCTATCTCTGTCACGTCCTAGGTCGTACGTGCCAGGATCATCGACTGTGCCTTGATGAACTGTTTCACTTCATTTTGCAGTTTGGTCGTGCCAAATGTATATGCTAATTCGTTTGACGGATTTAGCCCGCGAATAAATTATGCGGTATGGCAATTCAGTTAGCGCGCGGTCTAGTTCATAGTTCACGCTAAATATAGTTTTGAGCAACAAGTGTGTGCGTTATTTAAAATATACAAATATGGTCCAGTAAACTAAGTGCATTGTGCATGTCCGTATGCGTTAATAATTTATGAGTTGATGCACCATCTAGTTGAGATTTCTAGTCAAAGTGTCTGCCAAGGTCTCAAATGGATAGAAGTTATATGCAATTATTGTACTATGACCTGTTACGTATTTGAACTCTACCTATTGTTTACACATTGTTTTCCTTTGCGGGTTTAGTATTTTCGCTTATTAACCTCAAGTAGAGCTTATAGATATATTAAAATATGTGGTAAAAAAATTAGATAACATTTTCATCAATTGAGATTTATCAAAGAAACCAAGATTCAGTTACAGTCGTAGCAAGTGATAGAGCAGAGGAAAGATAAGAATAATAAGAATGAAATTTTAGTGTCACTAATTAGAGGCGGTACAATATCACTTATTACACATCCTAAGAAGGAAATCATGCCTATAAATATTGCGTAATCTACACATTTCTTTCTGTTGGAACTTCCCACTTCTGTGCTACTTTATCCCAAACTAGCTGCTCCGCGCGGTTTCACCCCCGTGGCTCCACCCCTGTTGGTCGTAGCGTGATGATATATAGCCTATAACCTTCCTCGATAAATGGGCTATCTAACACCGAAAGAATTTTTCAAATCGGACCAGTAGTTCCCGAGATTAGCGCGTTCAAACAAACAAACAAACAAACTCTTCAGCTTTATAATATTAGTATAGATACTAATTGGTTACTACGCGAATATTTGTCATGGAAAGGCGTAAGCCTCATAAAACGTTACACGTGCCTCTTTATGATTGAAGAATGCTTTATATTAAATCATATTTTCCCGGGATCAAAGATGGTATCTGCTAATTATACTACTTTTTTCAAAGTATTCGAGAATTCCTCACAATACACGTCATATATATGCTATATTCTATAGGTATTATATCGGTGCACAAATCTTTTCCTATTGTCAAGCCATAGCACTAACGGTGAAAGCTAATCAACAAGCGCTAGATAAGGATTTCATTGGAATTCTATGAATACGTGAGTTCTCAATTCTCATATTGAATTCCAGAAATATTCCCTGCATTTAATTAATATGAGCTGGTCAAAGCAATAACACCTCTGCATGAGATCAGGAATGCTTTATTTCTCAATATTGTTTTTCAATGGAAAGGCACCAACATCCTTTGAAATTAATACAAGGTACAGCAAAACAACCACAAAAGGAAAACAGCACCTACACAAGTTTTGATTGTCTGAAATTTCCCTGAAAACACTATTCATGTTTCGTTCCTATTTGTTATGAAGACCTACAAGGAGTTAAACTTCTCAAAACGTGCGTCCGTCGCGCAAAAGGCTGACGTCACACAGGATACGTATACGATTGCGTGATTTATGTAACATTACATACATTGACACACTTTCAAACTCCCTCCTACGTTGTGGACAACGTGACGGTCCTAGTGCAAGTGCGATGGAATAAGGTCGCGTAACATGCGCTAATGACAATCACTGAAGTGAAACGGCTTGTATTTTTAAACGGATTCACGTTTTCAGTGTGTCATTTAACTTAGTCATTTAACAGTCAGTAGTCATTTAACTTTTGTTTTTTGAATTAACGCGAATGCCGATTTTTTTACTAATTGCTGAGAATTGATTATTGATAGGTAATGATAATTATTAAAATTTGTCTTATGATTTACCAATTTTATAACTGCAGTTGAAAAGAATTTCTAACACTATTTTAATACGGCAAAGGTATGGAACAGAGTAAACGTTCGCAAAACGCAACTTGCTTTCTGAAAAAAAAAGTACTTAAACCTCTTCAAGCACCTTGTGGCTGTGTCGTATGTTTATCTTGCAAGGATCCTTCAAAAATAGAGGGACGATTTCAATGGTTGCATCCATTGATCGTATCACTTTAAATTTCCGCATCAACTCATATTTTACATTCTTGTATTATTATATCATATAAATATCACATATAGCATGTAAATATAAGCACTCTTGACTATGCAACGTCTCAAGGATGGGAAATCAAGCAAGGAATATCAATATGTCTAGAAGTATGCGTATGTTATGCTCGGTCAATTGGAAAATCGTCCGGTGAATTTCGTATAAAATGGACATTGTTGGTTTTACCTACATCTTTAGATTTCAGTTCATGTATCTCTTGTATTTTTATAAGAGTAGGTAGTTAAATAAGAGGTAAAAATAAAGCAGTGTTGTTGCTCTCGTTGTTAAATTATTACCGTCCAGAGATTGATGCGTGAACATTATATAATGATTAGGTAGGTACATCTACGTTCGATCCTTGGCAGAGCCAGTTAAAATCTTGTGCTAGGTAGATAGGAGAAGAAAGTAAAGAAATATATTAAATACAGTGAACTCACAAATCAATTAAATAAATCAATTGCGTTTTTCGTGTAAAATAGGTATTCCAGAACATCTTTATCACTTTAAAGTTAAATTGTTTTTTTTTTTTTTTTTTTTTTTATGATATAGGATAGCAAACGAGCAGACGCGTCGCCTGGTGTTAAGCGATACACGCCGCCCATAAGCATCCACTCCACTGGGAAGTGGATGTGTTGCTGTCCTCAAAGGGATTTGGAAGGAGTTAGGTAGAAGGGAGCGAGGATGGGAGGGAATGAGGATAGGGAAGGAGAGGATGGGTAGGGGATGGGAAGGGATGTGGGCCTCCGGACCCCTCACTCACCGTACGGAACGCGACAGTAAACTGTCTCTATGGCGCCGATATTCTGTGAGGGTGTGGTACCTTCCCCGGTGCGAGCGTGGCCCAATTCGTGCCGAAGCATGCTCGACTCCCACTCTCGAATACGTTATATAATACTTTAGGTTCTAGAAGCAAAGAGTTGATGTATTGATTTTTAATTAGCCAATTTCTCGTGCTCTTCAAACCATCTATTTACGGACAAAATATTTGTATAAAAGCACTTTATTGACGCCTTTAATTGGAGTGAACTTATTAATTAGGCAAACTTTGAAAGCTAAATGGGAATTTAAAGAACCTACCGCATTACTCAGTATTGGTAGAGAATTAATTTCTTGGAGCGAAAGTTTTGTTTTTTAAAAGACTAACATTTGAAAGAGTAACTACTAATTAGTTGTAGTGTGGTGGGTCATATACTCATTTATTATATAAAAAAATACTCATTACATAATTTTTCTTATATTCTTTAGATGTTTAACTAGAGATTTGATCTATCGTATTCAGTAAGTACCACAGGATTTCAGAATGCCACAAATGTTAGATAAATTTAATTAAACGAATCCTATTCAAGCCACATTTGCTCCTTATCGCTATTTTATTAACGATATCATTAAGTCACGTCTTATCAACGCTATAGTTTTAAACATTTAAATCTTTAATTAGGATAATCTCCTTTAAACCATTTAAATTACGTAAAATCTTACAAAGGTAGTGGATAAAAAACTGTGATTATGAAAGTTGCTAAGGAAAGTTGTGGTAGGTATTGTCTTAATTTTTCAATTTTTATTCGAAACAAAAAATTTTAAAATGAATCGAATATGCTCTAACGGCGCCACATGACATTATATGCCTTTAACCAAGATTGTGTGTTAAGCGTGAACACACATGTAATTCTCATTAATAATTTATACCCAAGCCTATCGACTAGCAGTCTGCATCTCTGAATCCCATATACCATTCTCTGATTTCCACGTCGACGTATATCAAACTTTGACGGATATCCAAGCAAGCAGGGTTTCGTATCACCTATGCTTATGACACATGACGTGGTCTGCCGTCGGCAACGTTATGACAAAGCTAAGACATTTGATACCAACTTGAGCTACAGATTGTATACGATATAATTTCACCTGAACCGGTCATATGTGAAACTACCATCGAAAACGAGAGCGCATTTTTGGAGCAGCTGCAATTATTCAATTACAAAGCTATGTGTATCCGTAAACATTACGTAAGATGAGGTAAAGGTGAATGTAATGTTATTTTTAATTAACTTTTAATATTCCGCTCGTGTTCCGTTGTGCGGCTTTAACGTTGTTTGGTTCGTAATTGTATAATCGTAAAGTAGAGATATTGTAAATCGATTGAACGGATGAAAAAGATGCAGTATCTCAATAATTGTCAATTGGAAAGTACCTCTAACAATCACAACAACTATCTATACGTATATCTAGATAGTTCTCCAGGAACTTTTTTCACGTGTTCTTGTGAAGATTGAGATTAGACGGCAATTATTTTTATAAATAATATAATATGCTCTTCCTTTTGTGTTGCATGCAATGAAAGGGCAATAGAGCTTTATATTTGTAGGCGTGGTATACTTAGTCTGAGATATTGATTGACCAAAAAAATTTTGACAGCAGTTTCTATTCACATACTCACTTTTATTGCCTACTTTTATATAATCGATCCAATTTTAAAACAAATATTCTCAACTATGTAGATACATAGTTAAGAATATTGTACAAAGATTTGAACTATGTGTAAACTATGTATGTCTAAGTAACTAGATCCAAGGTGATGAAGTGATCCAAAATCAGTTACCTACTATAATGTTTACTATAATGTATAATGTTACTTTCGCATTTATAACAAGTTATATTACATATATTTAACTCGGATTTAAAGAGTCGCTAAGAGTCATCCACGTTCATATATTTTATGTAAGGACGTAAAGCCTTGTAAGATTAACAGGGAAGCAAACATATTGGATAAGCCAAGCCGAGGGACGGAGTATGTATGCACTTCGCCATGTCACTTTAAAGAATAATATATTGTGCTATATTGCCTTGCTTACTGGAAAATGCTTTTTATTAAAACTCCTTTCACAGAGTACGGATATAATGTAATAAACTCTGTTCGATATTACTTTTAATTTTTCTTCTCATATATCAATTTTCTTGTATGGCGTTCACTTAACATAAAAATCTAATAATTTTTGTATTAAAATATTATAGGAACACAATATTTAACTTAGTGATGCCAATTCATTAGTAAGCATTAAATAATAAAGCAAAGACTAATAAGATGATTGGTACCTTTAATTGATAGATTTCTGTATTTTTCAATAAAGAGTTAATCATTTAGAATCTCTATCTTAATTAACGGTTTAATAAACTTCCAATAAAGTTCCGTTCTTGTTACAGTTCGTAGTAATTGTTCTTTAGCATTTATTAACGATCATTATTATATCAATGTTTTATAAAAAGGATTTGAGTTTATTCTCGAATAAAACCATCGTCATAAACAATCTGGACATTTATAATGCTATTAAATAGGATATAGCCGTGACTTGCAGTTTCACTTGGAAGTCCGCATCCTAATTGACCCGCGAAATGTTATGCAAGCCTCTAACTGTTATGTAAGTCATTTGAGAAAGGCAATGCCCAGTTCGCACGGAGCGCCAGTTGAAAAGGTCACCTGCATTATGAGTTGCATTAGAAAAAAACCCGTGCTAAATTGACAATGCATATTATATTAAGGTCGAATATTATGTATAACAGTTGCGTAATGTTTGGGTTAGTTTTTATTAATTAAGTGGATTCGTAAGACTAAGCACAGATTTACCTGTACTGTGCATTTATCCTATCCTATGATAAGTTTAGGTTACAATTTACAAACATAATTGCAGCAGTATCTGTGGAGATATGTCTTTCTATGGGTATGTATCAGTATTTATCCATCTATCACCCTCAATCCCTCAAAATCGGAATGAGCCGAATTCTGACATTTATGATACTCGTATTTACCCCCGGTAACTCTCGGAAATTAAATAAAAATTCCGACTTTGTGGACCACCATTTTTGTACGGCACTGAGCGGTTTCTTATTATTTTTAATGGATCTATCGATGGTTAAGAATGCCGTACAAAAATATATGACCAAAATTTACCGAGTCTACCTGTACTTTTGAATTCTCATCTGCACTCAGTTGGACAGCTTACAAGTGACGGCATAGTGATGAATCTTATTATTTTATGCTCTTCTATCGTTCTAGATATGTCCCCTGGTGGTTCAATTGACCCATATTTTTTTCCTATACCGGCTTGTAGTCTATTAATATGATACTGTTTAGACAATGTAAAGCTCATTAACATTCAAGTGCATACTGCTCCATAAACGCCTATTTCACTAATTGATTTTCTACAAACATTGATCTCAGGAACTACTCCAAAAGTAGGTGATCATCAAAACTGCTATCCAGACGGTATCGAGCGGGTATTATTTTTAGCAAGTTCATTACCATCTTTTCACCCATAAGTAGTTATCCTCGTTAGCGACATTGTAAGAGCTGATGGCACGTGTATAAAAAATTCCATGTATAAACATTTTGGGAAATGAAATTCGGTGTACGACGAGGTTTTGCGAACCGTGAAAGGTTGTGACCATGTTGTGACGTATGAAATATAAAGTGCACCAGTTGAATGTGTTGTCAATGGCGTCAATCACACTTGTAACAGTTTATACAAAAAGCTTTTAATGCAAAGCGTTGTGTTTTTTTTGAGTATTATGCTAGCAAAATTAATAGTATGTTTATGATAGGAAAAAATGTTTTCTTATGTACAGTTTTTTCGTTATAGACTTATTTCCGAATCATGCCATTAACATTAACTTATGATGATTCATATTTTTAGCTATTTTTAAATAGACATAAGCATGTAATATAGATAAAAAATAGAAGTTTCGGATATGTGTATTGCAAGCCTTAGATCGAAACCGGCCCTGTCACCCGGAACTTCGAAAGGAAAATCCAACTAGTAAGGTTATCGTAATTTTTCTAGCGATAAAGACCTAGTTGAACTTTACTTTCGACTTGCGTAAATATTACGTAGCATGATGATTCAATGAATCATTCTTTATCCCAATATAGTACGAATACTTTTTCATATAAACTTTTAATTTGTTAATGAGTAGTGACTTTTTTTCTTTTTTTATTGGTACCAAGTATTCAATGGGAATCTTGACCGAGAAGAATCATTTTCCATACAATACCTACTTTATTATTTATTTGTTTCCATAAAAGAACTCAAAATCATGGCTACTCCTTTACTATTTCATCCTTCCTATTAATTTTTAATATATTCGTAAAGCACAATATTCATAACGCAATATTTTTCTAGTAGATCCCAGACGGGTTTCCTACACCCTCTGGCACCGTCAGGATCACTAATCACAACCAACTGGGTTATCAAAACACTACATCACAGTTCGTAGGTACAGAATACTAACGTATAATAATCGATCGGGTTTTCAAGTTTGAAGATGCAATTAATCACATGACTTGCATTGTAATTTGGTTAAATATTTGTCCGTGCATTGAGGAGCGTAAAGTGGTCGGCGTCAGATCACTGCTTGTGTTTACAACGATCTATTGGATTGTTAGGAATTAAACGGGCAATGGTAACAAAATATTATTGGTTATACTTTTTCTTCCTTTAGTTTATGAAACAGCGCACGAGTGGTAAGTATACGAAGTGTGATGATGGGGTCTTTTGGTAATAATATAAATATATAATTAGAAAATTTAAAATATTGTTCATAATTACATACAGTTTACTACTATCAGGACTCAAGAAATACAGTGTATATAATATGCATATGTTTAGTTTGATTAAAAAAATACATGATACCTTGCCTTGTTATTTTTCACGAAGTCCCCTTAGTACGTAAAGGGAGAAAATCTTTACCCAAACATAACTCAACACAAAGCTATAGAAGATAGCCTACCTCATCACCTCCATTGTAGGTACCTATAACGTATACAACCAAGACTGTCTGCTAGTCTTATAACTTACTAGCTGCGCTCCGCGGTTTCACCCGCGTGGCTCCGCTCCTGCTGGTCTTAGCGTGATGATATATAGCCTATAGCCTTCCTCGTTGAATGGGCTATCTAACAACGAAATAATTTTTCAAATCGGACCAGTAGTTCCTGAGATTAGCCCGTTCAAACAAACCAATAAACTCTTCAGCTTTATAATATTAGTATACATTTATGAAAGATATTCTTCAAATTAAAATATTAATTTCCCATAAAATAATCCTTGATTCGCAGTTCATATATGCAATAAATGACTGTAAATAAACACGGAACGATATCAAACAATTACCGTGTAAATATTCGGCCATCATGTCTGGTGCTTTGAAATCGGATTTGATTTGGTTTTAGTTTACAAATGGAAATATTTCAATCGGCGACTAATTGTTTGAACGGTTTGCTGTTCCCATTGTGTCCATTAGGAAATGAATGCTTCTAATGTGAACGCTATATTGTTTTAGGTAAGGGTGTAATGGGTCTGTAGGGATAGTTTGTATGTTTGACTATGAGGTGATTGAGTAACATATTGGTATGCACTAAATTTTTTTAGAATTATATGCGAAAGCTCTACTTTTAGCATCTACTTCTTTTACGACGAGCCAATTTCAGTTCGAGCGAATAACGCACTAGTTTTTAACGTAGATACACCTCCGTTCTTTTATTTACACTATAAATCAAAGAATATATACAGCAAACATATTACAACTATTTTTCAAGTGTAATTCAAAATCAATCTACACTTATATTATTAAGAGGAATGATTTGAATCTAACAAATAAGCTCAAGTAGTAATGGACTGTTTTCAAAAATTATATAATCTGTACCGATGCATAAAGGCTGTATTATATTTAAATTTTGTCATCCCAGATCAACCCTTACAAAACCAGCGATTACATCACATAAAGGCCCGGCGCAGATATGGCGAATCGCAGCGTAGCGCATTTTTCATTGTCAAACTATTATCGACATTGTCCTCATTAAAATATCATTCAAAAACGCTTTTTAGCGCACTTCGCTTCGATGCTCCTTGATATTTGATTTTGAACTTCGCTTCGCCGTAATATCTGCGCGCCTTCCCTAGTATAGAATACGATACATCACGCGGACAGAAACGAAAGTCGACATCGCATAGCGTTCCGGCGAATAATACGTCAATAAATGTGCATAAATTGCAATCAAATGCTTTCCGGTAACACTTTCCACACAGGTTCGCAGTGGCCAAAGTTCCTACACCCACTTCCTCGTTTCATATATGGCCCTTACTATAACGGGTTTCATAGATAAGAAAAACATGCTACGTAATCTAATTAGAAATTTATTTTGTACTTTTTACATCGTTTTTATTCTTGACGATCAGGTAGAGTTAAGGGACTTTAATTCCCATATACCTAATTACAAAAATGTTAACTAAAAAGTTAAAAACAATCTTTAAATAATTCTAGAATTCTAGATTTTATACTAATCAATTAATGAGATAGTGCTTTTATTGGGATATATTGTTTTTTAATTTACATTTTATAAACTATTTTACATATTATTAACTAAGTAGTATTAAGTATAATGATATTATATTTTAGTGTCTTCTAGGTCAAGCGATTAGTATAACCTAGTATAGTAGATATTATTAATTATATTATCTATGGTATAACGTAGGTTTTATAGTCATTAAGTTTGAGACGTTCACATTAGATTATCTTGATATGTGCATAAAAGGACATAATATTATAAAAAGAATTTGATGAAAAAAACACATCAGTAGGTTTATGAAATCCCCATAAAGAGACGCGACTAAACACTACACTAAAATATTTATATATTATATCTTATCTACACTCTACACAGCGAAAATAACATAATATTATGTCATCAATATCAGCGAAAACATTTTTTTATATTATTATGCAAGCATAAAAGCGAAACTGAAAATTTAATTTTAAATGTGTCCCTTTATTACTCACCTTCAAACCACATTGAAACCTAAGTTCATAAAAGAAAACTTATTAAGGTAAATAAATAAAAAAAAGTGGCTCTAAATAATTCCATAAATTATTATTAACTTATTTTACGGATACCAAAATTTTCCGATACAGAACAGGGATAACGTTAACAATACTTATCATAAATATTCACTCTAATGAAAGAATTGATAGAAAATTTCCTTCGTAAAAAATATCATTGTTGAGCTATGAGAAGAATATTACATAATAAGCATAATATGGAGGAAAATCCCAATAAAAAATAAGAAACATATTCGCTTGCCCACGCAAACTAAGGACTATTATTCCTATACAATTTCCTATATTTAAAGCATCCTATAATACTTATTACCTTATAATCTACAGCCAAAAGAAATCTAAGAGATTTGTTTGTAAAACATTTGGGCGGTTCTTGACGAAGCAGTATCAAAGATGAATGTATTTTCTTGTATTTGAACATGTATTTGAATTTACGTTAGTGTTTTGAAATAGACGCTCTATGAACTGTCACCATAGACGCTACAAAGGTATTGCTCACGTATTGCTAGAGATTCACGATGCACCGTTCTACCATAATAAAGACAGATATATATAATTAAAATAACTTAAAAATAATTAATATTAATCATTTTGCCTTTGATGAACATGAAGCACTGTGATTGAAATTCGTCCAAATAAATAAAAAACAAGAAAACATATTTCGATTTTGACATGTCAATATAAAAACATGAAACCGAGCTTAAAATACCGACGCATACCAAATCAAAAGTCGGAATGTTTTCGCTATCACGATGCAACGAAGACAGATAAAAAGATATTATTATTCATTCAGTGGCCATTCACAAAAAGTGGAACAATCAAGTCAGACTTAATAATTTCGCTTCTGACTTACCACGCCATAACGTATTGTGTAATTGTCACGTGAGTTGTGTTCAAATTACATACCTATTAAAATCATGATTTAGGTTATATTTATTTATAAACAAGTTTGGACCGGGCAGACCAGTTACCAGAAATAGGAAACTAATTTCCAAAATCTGAATGGCTAATTTTTGTTAACTAGGGAAATCCGTGTAAGCTCTAGTTTTTATCATCGTTCTAAAACTCTTCATTAAACAAAAGATGTTCGAAATATTATTCTCCAGGTACATTTCTAGAAAAAACGGAATAATTTTTGAATTTAAATACTTTCACAGACTATAATAAACTATCAGTTCGCAGCTTATAACATTTTATGAACACTGAGCGCTCCTGAGCTTGCTTGCTTATAGTTGGAGCTGAAACGGGCAGTTTATTAATGCACTTGTCCAGAATAATTTAAATGTTATTTACTGTAAAATTTCAGCTTTGTATTGGATTCATAGAACTATTTTCATTAAGCACTTGCATATTCCATGCCACATTCAGTTCTGTTTGATTTTCAATAGATATTATGAACGGGGATTTAAAAACTTTTCTCATATTGATGGTTAAATGTTTGAAGTAATCCTTAGTGGGGATAGTTCTGATGCATTGATTGCCTTTTGCATTCATCGATTATGCGAATGGCTTTCTGATAAACGTATCTTTTACATCATAATTATTTAAAAACTTTTCTCATATGGTTGGTTACATGTTTGAAGTAATCCTTAGTAGGGATAGTTCTGATGCATTTCTTGCCCTTTTCATTCATCTATTTTCCATACTGTCTATCTAATAAACATATGTTTTATTAAGTCCAATTATTTTGTTTTTCTATAGTCGTCAATTAGATCTCTAACACCTATACACAAACGTGGGAACAGGATGATACCACGCTCTTCATATAATATGAAAAAACATCTTATTCGATACAATGCACGATTTATTCCTGGTAACATAATTGGTATAATCGTTATCACGTTTGGTTGTGGCTTGTAAGACCCTGAGTTATTGGCGTCGTAGAAAATACGCAATTGAATATTTTGCATACAAAAATTGAAATAGCGCTCTTGGAAAATTTTTATACTAAGAGTCTTGCGGCTATGATCTTCCAAGGGTTGTGTTAAATTTTTCCATTGTTATATGGACCACGCAAGTCATGTAAAAAAGTTTCAACCTTATTAATATTATATTTTATTTATTTGTTAACTATTTCATTATCTTCTATAATATAATGTTTGTGTCTGTATATTGTTAAGAGGTTAAACAGTGATATAGTACAGTCGACTCTCGTTAATTCAAACCTGCGATAATTCGAACCTCTATAATTCAAAGTTATCACGAGTTCCCTACAAAATCTCTTTATATTTCGAACTAAATCCATACATTTTTGTGCACTTGGTAATTCGAATGAAAATATCATTGCTATATACATAACAAAACGACGCGTTAATTCGAACTCATCGGCGTCCAACACTCGACAATTCAAAGTGGCAGAGAGAAAGAGGCGGAAAGATTGTAAGCAGGTAGTCAGGTAGGTACATTTTGCGACAAGTTCAAACTTGTTCAATGAGCCGTTGTTTTTGACTTTTGTTATGATTAGTTTGACTTTACACTTCTCACGAATTGGTAGGTATGTTTAGTTATCATTCGGTTACTGTAGAATAGCATTTAATAAATAATAATTGATTAACAATTAATAATTCGAAGTTTTATTTATTTTCTCTCACAAATTTCGAACCATTTGATATTTCAAACTCTTGATAATTCGTAATATTTTGAGAGTCCCTCGAGTTTCGAATTAACGAGAGTCGACTGTACTTTACTTTTTACGCCTGAAAACTTTTCATCCCATGGAAATTTCCTTCGAAAACGCGGGTGAAGCTGTGGGCGGAAAGCTAACCTATACAATGATATTATTATATAAGTACATGTACGCTTTAATATCCAGAACTCGGTCTCGATATGATTACCCGCTGGACTTTGATCTCTTCGAATTATTATGCATATTCGTAGACGGTAGATCTTAAGTGAGCTTAGCCGAATGGAATTATCGATTAACTTAGTGGTAACCGCACGCAATCTGTTAATTCTTTTATCAAATCTATATTATATATAAAAATAAAAGGTGACTGATATAGTGATCTTTCAACGCACAGCCCAAACCACTGGACGTATCGGGCTGACATTTGGCATGCAGGTAGATGTTAGGACGTAGGCATCCTCTAAGAAAGGATTTCCCGAAATTCTTGCGGGAACGGGGAAAAACGGGGATGCACGTACAAAGTTGTGGGCGGAAGCTAGTTAGCTATATAATTGTGTCGCATAATACCTACATTTATAAGGCCTTTTTTATATTAGAGATATAAAGTATAGGCGTCATGGTTATACCTAGTGTTTATTTTTCAATTTCAGTAGATTTTTTGCCACTGTTGGGCGTAGATACGCAAAAAATCTAACTTCAATGTTCTGAACGAAAACGTGGTAGGAATCGTGTAAGGCGTAAGCTTTTAGCAATTATTATAAGCCGAAACACGTTGTAACTCTGGCCTTCACGGCAACGAAAAATTTTCCATAGAAAAATTCATGTCTACTTCCAAAGCCGATTAAAGACAACCTGATCGATTGCTCCAGGGTTTTTCTTTTTATTGCGAATACCAACATATAACAGTACAATTTTTGTTTGTACATTAATTGAATTATAATATAATTCCTATTAAACTTGTACATGAATTTGAACGTAGGTATTTCATTTGAATATGATTTCTCTTTACCAAATGATATTCGTACATAAATAGCTCGGATTGTGTGCGCTGTTTAAATTGCTTTATAATCATATGAAATTTAGGAATTTGGCGAATATCAGATACCGGTAAACATGGTTAACCTATATCTCTTTAACATAGTTCAACGAGCAAATACCGACTGTTTACATTGCAGAGCCATTCCCTTTAATACCGCGTTCATCAAATAGCATTTATGCATATTTCGGTAATAACAGGAGCTCAAAAACCAATTAATACCTGGATCTAGTTCCAGGGGCTATTTGATGATATGGTCAAGTACGTTTTCATAACGTTGGGAGACGCATTAGAGGTTACGATTCGATATCGTGTGACGATGTCGTAGTGTAGAAGGTTAGATTTAGGATGGAGTAAAAATGATGTTAAGGAGGAAATTTGTTTAACATTGACTCACTTAACGTAAACACAGACTTTCACGTACATTACCGGCTGTTTCAACTCTGCTCTAGATTAATTCTCTCTGAAAGTAACCTTTACATATCGAGTTCAACACATCGTAACGTGTAAATGTGACACGTTAAATAACTATTTAACTGACATTTTCGATACGTTTAACGGGAGCCATTGATACATGTTGTTGACCGTCATTTCATTACTTTATGCAGATTGATTTTCGCTTAATAAGCATCGTGGAATGGAGCGATATTTTAGCGGGTTATTGAAAATACTTTTACGTGTGCCTTTGACACGCTGTCTGCTCAATATTTGGACAGGCTTTAAGTTAGCGGTTTGCATGGCAAATATTAAATGTGGACAAAGCTGTTTGTTTGCGTAAACACAAAATAATATCTGAAATTAATGTACTAGGAATTATTTTGAAATATTTGTGTTCGAGAGTGATTTCAGTAAGTTGTTTGAAAAGGGCATTTCTACATCTAAAAGTTGCCAGACATTTGAGAAGAATAATTTGAAACTATTTTTTATGGCAGCGCAAAGGGGCCTAAATGTTAAGTGGCCACTGCCGCTCATTAAACCCTTGTCGCAATGGTATTACAGGTGCTTTGCCGCTTTAATTGGCATATACTTACGTTCTTTTGAAAGTCCCAATGTTGTACTTATTCGGGAACACGGTGGTGAATCGATCCAAAGCTACTACTACTAGTGAAGCGTACGGTGGTGGAGCGCCAACCATGCAACTAAAAATTGGTTCATAGAAAACAATATTTCGCAATATTTTCACCCGATTGTAGGTATATGAAAAACAAAACGTGCTCGCGTCCAGGTGTTCGCAGTAAGCTCTTGAATAGTTTTACAATATAGTTGCATCTGTATAATATCTCTATATATGAAAATGAATCCCTATTTCCCTTTGTCACGGCATCACGCGTGAAAGAGAAAGCTTAAAAATGTACAAAGGGGGAGGCGGGGGTGGACCGCTAGTTTATATGTATATAAAATATGCCTGCGCTATACATGTATACATAGTATATATATTTTTTCTTGCATTAAACATTAATTAGCATGAAACGTCCCCGCAGCAAAATAAAGGACGTCGCAACAAAACCTAAACATTATAAAAACACAGGGATTTAAAAGAAGGCCGGCGGTTACAATTTATAATTTTTTTGCGAAGTACTGCAACTGAAAGACTTTAAGTGAACCGGATAATTACTGTCCTGGTAATGTTAGAAAATACTTTGACCCCCTTAAACCAATCATCCTTTTGTTTCGCTCAGTTAAACGACAATGCATGTGAGTGTGTAAGAGGCAGAACATATTCGAGCTGTTAGATCAGTCAAGGATTAAAAATGTTTCAGGTAATGTATAAATCTAACATTATAATGGGTTCTTCGAATCCTGTTTCTGATATTTATTTGATAGGTATGATATTGAGTTGAGATTGGCTTCGACTTGGGACTGAAGTTTACGGAAATAGAAATAAAAATTTTAGTTACGTAATAGGAGTGCAATCATAATATGACTGTATTTCTTACTTTGACAAACATTGATATTTATTTTTTTTGTATTATAACATGATAATAAAAAGTTCTAAATCGAATTGGGCAAGACCTGGAATAATTATTATCCCTACTATCTCATTTATTTACAAAAAATTTGAAAACTACATAAAACTAAAGAAGTAAACAGCATGTAGGTAATACGGGACAAATGATTACCATTTTTACAAATAACAGTCGTTAGGTTTTAATTACGTACTTATATCGTAGAAAAATCAGAAAATGGATATAATTACAGTGAGTGGTAAATAAATAAGTCTAAAGACCTTTTAGTCAGGGTTATGTCTAACAATGTTATGCGATCTCACATGCTGATTTCTATATTGTCATTGTGGTTAGCTGTAGCCTGTATATGCAACGTGTTGTGCAAGGATTTTAGATATTGGTTATGTGCATTACTTGTTGTTTTTTATTCGAGTCCAAATTTTTCATAACTAAAGAAATTTTTATGACTCTATTGTATTATTTTTTTTTTTAATATTTCTCGGAGACTTATAAAATATGTATTCTTCTTGCTTTCTAAATCAAACCGATATATCAACTCAAATACAGACCAATCGAAGTCCAGCAGCAGCTTATAATTATTTCGATTGTCTTTTATTTTAATTGTGAGTAATTCCCAACTTTAATAATACATTTTACAAAATAAATCTTAATTAATTATTTCCATTATCATTATTCATCAGTCTTTTCCATTAATATATAATTTGTATAGGTATGCCCTGAAGCACAGATTAGTAAATACGTAAACTTAAGTGACCTAATTTGCATTTACAAAGTCGAGATAAAATCATCTGGGGATCATTCCTTGCGAAATCTAACAGTATTTAACATTCGACGTATGGAATTGGTTTATTCCGCGTTCCTGGAGATTGAATTTTACCGTGAAAAATAGTCTAGACGTTGTCGTTCGACATTTCTCTATCAAATCCGATACACGTATTTTGTGGTATTAGCAAGGGACTTGTAGCTAATGGAAAATTAATACATCGACTTCATTGCCTTATTAAAAAACGTTTTAGCATTAGGAACATACTTCCATTTTATTTGTTTCTATAAGTTTTAGCATTTAAGATAAAAATGTATAGCCTTCCAAGCTAGAGGTCGTGGGTTCGATTCACACCCAGGGCAAATATTTGTGTGATGAACATCGGTGTTTGCTCTGTGTCTGGGTGTTTTATCTATGTCTGGGTGTTTTATCTATATAAGTATTTATTTAAAAATTATATATGTATGTTTATCAGCCATTTGGTTTCCATAACACAAGCGAAAGCTTAGTATGGGATCAGATCGTGCCGTGTGTGAAAATTGTCCTGAAATATTTATTTATATCTATTTTTAATTTATTTAAGATGTTATTTCGTATTATATTGTTTTTAGTTATGTGTTAAATAAAATATATATTGTATGTATACTGTCATTATACTCTTTAAAAATTACTAAAACATGATCTCATCTCTCTCTATTACCTGTTATGTTGTACTACTCAAAAAGATCCATAAATAAATCAATTAACATACGATTCTTATTTCTACAACAGTAGCATCTCATTAACGATTAATTATTCCATAAACATGTTAATAGAGCTCAACTTTCTAATTAATTTGGTCAGAACATTATATTGTCATTGACAAGCGTATCATATTACCTTCAAAACCAAACCGTGTGATATTGACTGTCTATCTATTGTTTATTATGATTGGCATTTGCCTATAGAGAAGGGTTATTTATACTAGGGATATTATAAAGCTGTAGCGTTTGTTTGTTGAACTACCATCAAAAACTACTGCTTTGTATTAAATTTTTCTGTTATAGGAACTACTTAACGTAGTTCCTTTATCGAAATAGGCTATGTACCAAAAATTATACTAAGGCCTATGGGATAGGAGCAGCAATGAAAAATGTTGGAAATATTCATAATAAAAGCAGAAATAGTTGCGTAGATCAGCTAGTGCTAGGTACTATGTACGAGTTGAGGTAAAAACTATGCGTGTAAAAATATTTGTAAAATACTCACAAGAGCCTACCCAACGCTTGCTTTTAAATGTTGGAAACGTTCGGTTGAAAAATAAATTGAACGACCCACTCGTACGGGCTCAATCGAGATAAAATAAAAAGAACAACATGTAGTTATCTTGATTGTAAACTATCCGTGTGCCAAAGTCCATAAAAATCGGTATATCTGTTTATGCGCTATTGAGTAACCGACTTCCAAACTTGTAACCATTCAAACTTTCTCATTTTTGTGATATTAGTATGATGACGCGTGCCTTAAATTTGTTGTTTTGTCCTTATTGTTATAGAGTTGTTTTTATCAAAAGAAAATATTTTATATCATTAAAATGCGTCAAGGATGCCTTGACTTACGTGGGGTCATTGATTTATACTTATAGCTGTTAAAGTACCTAGTCTGGTCATAAGTTCTGTCACATATGTTTTATTAAATAAACAAAAAGTTACTTTTATATATTTATTGTTTTATATGTGGCAATAAAGCTTACATATTACTTAATAATTTCGTATAAAAATTATTCAAAATGGCATCCATGTTTTGCGATACAAGCTTTCAACCTCCGCGGCCAGTGGTCTATCGCAGCACGAACCATGTCCATGTTTATTTCAGCAGCTACTGTAATAATGGATGCTTTGGGTGACTCCAAATTTGGGTGGGATTTAGCGCAGGTGCTCTCCTCTAAATATTACCAGATTTTATAATCCGGAGGATTCAGGTCCGGGCTAGAACATGGCCAATCTTCATGACGAATGATGTCAATCTGACGGGCGGCTAGCCAGTTTTGGATACTCTTGGCTTTGTGGGCAGGTGCTGAGTCCTGCTGGAATCCCCAGTGTTGATTTTTTAACATGTTCTGAGAAGGAGGTTTTACGAGGTTTTTCAGGACCGTATTTTGGTAAACATTGGAACTTATTTTCACACCCTTTTCATAGAAAAACACCTCTGTTAGGCTAAAATAAGACACTCCCCGGAAAACC